>JAKUCV010003022.1:0-38516 GCA_028386065.3 Turnera subulata
ATAATTAAGCACAAAAGTTTAAAGTAATTACAAATATAAAGAAATAACATATATATATTATGTTAGCTGCATTCAATAACCTTATCGAATGCTATCAATACAGTAGTAGCTATATACCTTTGCAATCGTCAGACATCTTCCTTAATCTTAGATAATGCTTTGCTCTCTCGATATATATATAAACTGTTTGCCTATATAACTCTGTATATCCAATACGGGGGAGAGATGGCATTTATAGGCGCGGGCACATGCAAATCATTGTTAGCACACTCATTGACTTTTAGCCATCTCTGCCTAATCTCGACTCTTAATTTTAGCTATGACGTGTCTTACCCTAATTAATTCGAATCCGACCCAAATAGCATACCTAATTATACTTCTGCATTCTTCTTCGGGTCTCGGTTCCTTAATAATGAAAAGTCTTTTATTCTCAAAAAAGTATAGGGAAAAGTCTTTACCTTGTACGGGTATAACTTTGGTGACCATCTTTCTCTTTTTCCTCTTTTTACATTTGACCATCTTTCTCTGACTAGCTAAATCAAATATGTGTAATATATTTGGGTCAAAATAAATAATTTGACCAATGGTAAGCGATTTGGTTCCGCTTAAGGGAGGTCTCGTGTTCAAGTCCTCGTGTATGCAAAAAATTCTCATTGAGAGACTCACCTACACGACCCGGATCGACCGGATTAATCGGGGTAAAGCTCCGAATACCGGATGGGAAACAAAAAAATAAATAATTTGCATTTCGATCGCATTCTTATCCGTACGTATAATTAACATTTTCTGTTATTCAAGCATCCACGGTTGTAAAACACGTATACAGATGAGCATGCTTCGTGTAAACAGATCAGCAGACTAAAAGTTTACTACTATTTCTTGGAAATATATACGTAAAAGAAATGTACGCAAATTATGTCTCGCCTTTTGTCCTCTGCCTTTGTTTGAAAATGCAATTACTATCAACAATTTCAAAATCCAACGGTTAACACAATCACTACAAAAGAAAAACGCACAAATTGTAGCATTTTAATTCAAACAACGACGGTTGTAAAACACGTATACAAATGAGCATGCTTGAAAATATGTTTCGTTCTTTTCTCCATACATGTTCCTCTGCCTTTGCTTGAACATGTGACTTGCAAGAATTTCAAAGTCCGATGCGTGACACAACGGTACTAGATATCCTTCTGCAAGTGATAATGGTAGATTTACAGGGCTTAATGGAAATATCAGTCACAAAACAGTCATCATATTATGGCCGCCGAGGGAAATTTAAGGAATTGAATGCTTCAAATTTGAGAATCTTAATTTCTGTGAATTACTCATGAATTCTTTTGTTAATCTATATATAATTAGTAAGGTGGTAGAATTGCCACCTCATCCACTCTTTACAGTCAAACTCGATTTGTCAAAGACAGGCAATTATAAGATAGNAAAAAAAAAAAGAAGAAGATCAACATTACAATGAACCAAAAGTTTATGATAACAAAAGTATGAAATTTTGCAGTATATGCTAATTAAGTTCGTATATAGTATATTATTTGACCAGGAAAAAGTTTGATTAAGTATATATTAGAATCTGTTCAAAAAAAAAAAGTATATATTAGAATGGAATTGGTCGACTTGCTAATAATTTATTGAGGTTAAAGTACGAGCGCTGGAGTTTGGCATGCCTAACAGTTTCTCCCAAGGAGCAATCCTGTTTTATTTGCCCCTACCCATGAACAAGCACGAATTCGCAGTTGCTAGCTAGCTACACTAACGCCAGTAATAGTGCTACTTAGTACCAATGAGTAGCTTATTGACACTTTTGTGTTGAAAGGACAAGGGGTCCCCAATTGGAATATTTGGGACAGGGCTTATACGATGGCTAGGCCCACGAAGTATTGCCAATCTTTTGTGGACCTTTGGATCTTTTTCCATACCGAGCCAAGTACCCAGAAAGAGAAAACAGAATCTATAAAATTCACAGTTTCGGTTGCTGAAAATGCTTTTGAAAATAGAAAAGGCACAGGCTCAATTACTAATTCATCTTTCCCAGTAATTTTGGAAAACAATTTACTGATACGGTTTCTGTATAGTAATTCCTGTGTAGTAGTTCTAGCTGTAAGTAAGCTTCTTCTTTTTTCAGATGTAATATAAAACCAGACTTTTTAGGAAACCTGATTTTGAGTTGGCATTAAAAAAGTAGCGCAAATTGAATATAACAAAGCATGAAACACGATCTCTTATATTCCAGACCACAACTTATATTATTGATTCCATAATAATTAGCAGAGAAATTACAGAATAATACACAAGATTATTGGCAAGGACACAGCAGGGTCCATATAATATTCATTCCTTAACCAATCTTAGGGACCCTAGTAACAATCCCTTCCTTGTCAACCCACACCCAAACCCTAGTGCAAGAGAACTCCTGGGTCACAAATGATCCTTCCAGCACAATTCGTGCATCTACATAAGGATTCTCCTTCTCTATTCTTTTCTCTGCAGCTTTCCCTCTTGCTCCAAGCAGCTCCGGCCATAAACTCTTACCTGCACCAAAGGCAGCAAGTGTTGGAATTACAGAAAAGAAAACTTTATACATATGCAGTTGCATTTGAAAAACGTGTTAAAAGCTTTAGGTGCTCTATATATACCTCTGCAATCCTCAGCCATCTTCTTTCTTAGGTATTCTTTGCTCTCTCCATGTAAAAGCTTCTTCTACAACTCCGTGTTTGGAATTCGAGGGAGAAATGGGCATTTAATTTATAGGGTGCATTATATGAATGCAAAGCTTGTGCTGGCAGTCATTGACTTTTTAACCATCTGCCTGAAATTCAACCTATTTTGTTTTTTTTTTTTTGCCGTACGGTCACGATTCGGGAATTCTTCTTTTGCTTTTAATTCCTTAATCGTGAAAAGTCATAGAATTTATTATAAACATCACCGGCTAAATAGTCGTCCATAATTCAATATGGTTTTATGGGTCATACGTACCGTGCCTATAAAGACACCACCGACGTTTGTTTTAGCATTTTCAAAACATTGACAGTTGTAAAACACGTACGCAAAAAGCATGCACTGTGTCGATTGAGCACAGAAGGATCCCTTTATTTTTTTGGCTTATTATATACATACAATGAAGTATATTTCTTTCCTTTCTCCAAATGTCGTGTATATGTCTTTGCTTGAACATGTTGTTCACCAAAATTGCAAAATCCGACGCGTAAATAACAACGGGTCTAAGTGTTAAGGGATGATGATGGGATTAGTATATGCGGGGGCATGGTCTTAATTAAAATCTTAATGAGAAATCAGTGACGGAATGCACTTAATTATCGCTTGGATTAGTTGGTGAGCGGAGAAGAATTGAATGGTTCAAATATCATGGGCACCATTCGGCTGTGAATTACTGAAATATTCTTTTGTTAATTTATATGCTGGTGTAATAGGGAAGCCACCTCATCCACAGACACAGTCAACTTCGATTTGTCACAATGATATAAACACAGAAAAGAATTATTAGACGGATAAGACAGAATTGACAAACGAATGAAAAAAAATTAATGATAACTAATAGATATGATGATCTATTGTTTATACTTGTTGATGTGAGAAGATGGAATTCAAACCTTTGAGTTCTCAATCTCACCCCTCTTGCAAACTACAAAGCCCTGGTGTATTTATATGCTTGCACATGTACTACAAGCGCTACATGCACAATATGGTTTATATTCTTAGTTTGTTTTATTTCAACACATGTACCCGCTACCTAGCTTTAGATTAGATGCCGCGGGGTGTCAATCCAAGATAATTCTTCTTCTCTCTATATATATAAAACTGCTTTTCTATATTAGGGGTGTAAGCGAGTCAAGCTACTCGCGAGCTATTCGGGATCGATTCGGCGGCTACTCGAACTCGACTTGTACTTATCGAGCTCGAGTCGAGCTTGAAAGGCTATCGAGCCGAGCTCGAGCTCACTAGTACTCTATTCGTAAAGCTCGCGAGCTTTAACGAGCTTTGCTCTTATAAGGCTTAGGGTATGGATTTGTAAATAATTGTATATGAGCTTAGCCATATATCTATGAAAAATTTTAGGTCATCAATCCTTATTTCTTAAGCCCAAAAAATAAATGGAAGTTAGAATTAATAAAAAAATAAATTAAAATAAAACAGTAATACAAAAACGACGATTTTATTATTAGCTAAATTAATGTCTAAACAATCAAACCAGACCTAAATTTCCAATTCTTATCTTTTTTCCCTTTCCATTCGACGACACATAGACGACAACACACCACACAACTCCACCACAACCCTGCTCAGCTCGTCCACCCAGGCCCCAGCATCATCGGCATCTCCTAGCTGACACTATTCAACTTCTTTTCCCCACTCTCTCAATCGCTTCTCATCTCTCTTCCTCGGAAGACCAAGCCGCCGCCGCGACTACCTTACAATCGAGCGCCACCGCTATCATCCACCAGAAACGGTTGACGAGGGAGCGGGGGGAGGCTTGAGCCGAGCTCATTTTGGTTCGGAGGAGCAGCCTGGTCCTTCGTGTCGCCGCCTTCTACATCCCACTGGTAAGTGTCTCGCCTCCATCCTTTTCCTCTTCCTTTACGATTTCTCGGTTTTATGGGTTTTTGATGTGTCGATGCTGATCGACAGGTGTGGGTTGTTTTGTAGTGGTGTGTTCGGGACTCTGGTCGTGGAGGGTGGCTTTGCAATCGCGTGGGTTGTACTTGTTCACGGGCAGGACGCTTAGGCTCGGGTTTGGTGTTGCTGGTGAAGAACCGAGATAATGGTGTGAATCGATCTTAATCGAGCTCGAGTTAACGAGCTCTAACAAGTTGAAATCCAACTACCGAGGCTAACCACTATTTAGCGAGCCTTAACGAGCCGAGCTCGAGCAAGGGCAAAATCTTACGAATTCGAGCTCGAGCTCAAATATAGAAGCTCGATCGAGCTCGAGCTCGAGTTCGAGCTTATGATTTCCTTAACAAGCTCGAGTCGAGCAAGGCACTACTCGGCTCGTTTACACCCCTACTCTATATTACTCTGTATATGCAGTATTGGGGAGAGATGACATTTATAGGCGCGGCATATATATGCAAAGCATTGTTAGCACAGTCATTGACTTTTAGCCATCTGCCCAGTTTGAACTTTTTTTTGATTGAAAACGACCTTTATTAGCATCCTCAAATGTCAGCTAGTCATCAAAACGATGACACCATGAAGAATAAAACCAGTTACAGAAACATGATTTAGATCAGCAGGACAAAATAGAAGGTTGCTAAGGAAACCCTCCTTACACCAAAACGAATTTACATGAAGGACCACTCCACGCTAGTATACTATCTGCGCAGATGAAGATTGCAGACAAATCATATGGGAAGCAAGGTTGGGTAGTCTTGAACCAAAGAAGGGATCGAGCCATCGTCACTTGAAAAACTTTCTCCCAATCCACCTCTGCATCTTCAAAAATCTTTTTATTTCTAGTCAACCAAATATTCCATAAATTGGCAAAGAAAACTACCATTAGAGGAGCTCTGGCTTTAGCAGTCCTTGCCAAACTCATCCACTGGACAAGCATATCACCAATCGTTCTAGGTACACACCACTTCACTCCCCACCAATCACCAATCTGATTCCACAATCGCCATATAAACTTACAACTAACGAAAATATGATCTACTGTGGGGAGAAGAAGTGGGGAGAAGAAAAAGATGTGTTTAGTGGCCTGGAACAAAATCGCTAAACCAAAAGAACAAGGAGGTTTAGGGATTGAAAATCTCCTAATTAAAAATCAATGCCTTCTTTTCAAGTGGTTATGGAGGTTTGCTAACGAAGACCCTATGAAAGCGAATGGTCCTGTGTGGGTGAAGATTGTTAATTGTTTATACAAAAGGGGGAATGAGTCTTCATGGCTGGAATTTAAGGACAATAATGTCTCAAAAATATGGAAAGATATTGCCAATTCTGGTGAGTTAATGCCGGACGATTTGATGGGTTTAAGTCAATTTACTAGGAGAGATTTAAGGGGTGGCAAATCCTGTCTTTTGTGGCGTGATCGATGGTTTTCAGGGGTGGAGAGCTTGGAGGAGTTATTTCCTAGATTATTTCGGTTGTCAAATTGTCGTGACATTAATGTGGCTGATGCGTTATCTTGTGTAGAGGGAAGGTTAGAGTGGAACTTTGGATGGAGAAGGCCTCTTTTTGAGTATGAGTTGGTTCTGTCAATGACTGGGTCCCAAGCCTTAATCTTATGCATATTCCTCCCAATAGATAACCCCAAATAGTTTAATGGAAACGTCTCCACCTTACTCAATAATAGTCCAGCCAAAAACTCTGTCCTTTGACCAGGAATATTAATTCCAACCATACTACTTTTGTGGAAATTTATGCTCAAACCAGATAAATTTTGAAAGCATCTTAGAACTCTCTTTAAATTCAACAACGACTCCTCTTCCTCCGGGCAAAAAAATAAAGTGTCATCTGCAAACTGAATTAGAGGTGCCACTATCTCATTGATCCTCACTTCTTGAATTAATCCCTTGTATACCGCTTGATTAACCAAAAGGGACAACCCTTCAGCAACCATGTTAAACAAAAAAGGTGACAGTGGATCACCTTGTTTCAACCCTCTGAATGCAGTAAATTCGTCTGAAGGGCATCCATTTAACAAAACCGACATCTTTGGATAACTGATGCATCCCCATATCCATCTTCTCCAATTTTCACCAAATCCCATGGCCTTCATAATTTCCATTAGAAAATCCCATGACACAGAATCATAGGCCTTACTAAAATCAATTTTCCACATGATTGCCTTACTCCTGTTCTTCTTTAATTGAGAAACAATCTCTGAAGCAGATAGTATACAATCAAGAATCTGACGCCCTTCTGTAAAGGCATGCTCGTTTGGACTAATCAAATCCTTCATTACGCCTTTCAGTCTTCTATTAAAAACTTTGGCAATAATCTTGTATACACTGTGGATAAGACAAATCGGTCTATAGTCTTCAAAACCCTGTGCCTCATTCTTTTTTGGGATCAAACACATAAAGCCACAATTCACTCCTGAAGGTAGGCGTCCAGATTGACAAAAATCATTAATCAGATCCCTCAAATCTTCACATATCAAATCCCAAGCTCTCTTTAAAAAAATTGATATTAAAGCCATCCGGGCCAGGGGATTTATTGTCATCACAATCCCATATTGCCTCCTTAATTTCCTCCAAATCAATAGGTCTCTCTAAAAAGGCAGCTTGTTGGGGCGAAATCTTTCTAACTGGAATATCTTCCCAAGAGAATTTTGATTTAGATATGGGTTTAAAAAATTTCTCAAAATAAACCTTCGCAGCCTCTTTCACTTCCACAGGATCTTCCAAAATATTTCCTTCAAAGCTAATTTGACAGATTGAATTTCGCCGACCTCTGTTACATGCATTCAAGTGGAAGAATCTTGTGTTTTTATCACCCAACCTCAACCATTTATTCCTTGATTTTTGTTTCCATAGACTCTCCAGTTGACTCTGACGCTTGAAGAGTTCAATTTTTAAAACCCCCATCTGACTTCTTTCATCAGGATTAAGAGCCCGTTGCTCAGTGATAAGATGAAGCCCCTCTATCTTCTCTCTTAGCACCTTGATACTCTCATCAATATTACCAAAAGAATTCCTGTTCCACTCTTGCAAAAGCTTTTTTATAAAACCCAACTTCCTGATAAGGCAATATTTCCTTGGAAATTTCGAGCAAGCCTTCATCCACATCTCTTTTAGAACCGAGTCAAAATCTTCATGAGACAGCCAAACATTCAAGAATTTAAAAGGTCTGATGCCCCAGAACTTTTCTTCTTGCGCCAAGATCAAAGGGCAATGATCCGATCCGTTCTTTTCACCATCCCAAAGCCGGATCGATGGGAATAAATTAAACCATAGAGGATTGAAGAATGCACGATCAATCTTACTTGCTCCTCTATAATTACCCCAAGTAAACCGCCTCTCTTGAAGCTCAACTTCACATAAGTCTAAATCTGAGACAAAATTGCATAATGCCCGAGCACCCCTGATAGAAATCCTGCCACTAAGTCGATCCTTAGTCTCAATCACTTCATTGAAATAACCAATGATTAGCCAAGGTACTTCTGATCCCTGCAGACGGATTGATAATTCCTCCCATAGCTCGATTCTCTCTTCCTCCGAACCTGGACCATACACACAGCAAATGCCAATCAAAGTATTCACTCCCACTTTACCTTCAATCATTATCCAATTCCTTCCTGAAGAACGACTGCTTACAGATAAAAAATCCTCCTCCCACATTAAACACAAACCACCTGAACTGCCGATTGCATCTACAGAAACAAAATCAAAACCACCACCGCCCCAAAGTCGAGCATAATCTCCTTGGACCCAACCCGAACACTTTGTTTCACATAAGAAAACTATTCTCGCCTTTACCTTCAACATCAATTCTCTCACACTACTATGTTTATTAGTCGACCCTACACCCCTTATATTCCAAGAAATTAAACTAAACATAATTTAATTGGGTCTAACACAAGATACTGACCATTTGGAAGGAGAGGATAGCTATACATTAGTCCTCGCCTCCTCCCAGTCCACTGCTTCCCTGTTGATCAACAATGCAACTTCGTTAGCAACCCCTTCTCTTCCACCCACACACTTTAAGCCCAGCTCTTCCCCAACCTTTAGAGTTTTTTTCAGCTTCTAACGATTTGGACACAATATCATCTTCCATAGCGGCCGTGACACGTAAATTGCAAGCAGCAATGTCATTGTCCTTAATAGAACTCTCACCTGACCTCAAAGATCTCACTCTTCCCCCTGATGCAATCTTCTTTACCTTTTCGAGTTTTCTAGCATGCGAGTCATGTTTACAGTCAGCCTTATCCATGAAAGCCTGGAAGTTGGCTGCCAAATTAGGGAGTGACAGCTCCTCGTTTCTGGCTTCAAACCGAAAAACACCCATAGATCTTAGCTCATTTGTATCTACAGCCAGGTCTTGGTTACTAGTATGCCTCTTTCGATTAGTCCCATTACTTGAAGACCCATCTAATAACTCTATCCTCCTCCCTACAGTGCCCGAAACTTCAAAAAGCCCATCTTCCTCTCTTGCGGGCCCAGACCCTCCAAAGTCAGCCTTCATACTTCCCCTATTAGGTAGGGATTTTAATTGATGATTTCTTTTATTATTGCCAGCTGCTATCTTTTTTGCACGCTCCTCCTTCCTAGGCCCCACTGCATTTAAATTCCTTTCAATATTAATTGAACAGTCCACCACTGTGTCAGACTCCTCCCCCAAAACTCTCTCCTCCAATACATTCTTTCCTTTCTCTAACCGCTTTATCGTTTCACGAATACCAAAAGGATCAGTTGACCCCTTGGGTTCCACTCCCTCGCCACCCCCCACACTACTTTCGATGGGATGTGTGTCCCCTTCCCGGTCAGATTTCTCACCGGAAAAATTTCCCAGATTATCCGATCTACCATAGCTCCACACATCTCCCACCAACTCTTGAGATTCTACCACTGAAATATCAAAGTCTTTCTCTCCGATTTTCACCTTAAAGTTTCGAGAGATAGGTGATTTAATCGTGGTGTTGATAATCACCTTGGCCACTTCCAGATTACTACATGTCTCAAAGCTGTTGACAGTTCTTTTAAAATTTCCAAACCGTACTGCAACAAGCCTGAAAAAATCATCACTCCAGGCCTCAGGTGGAACACCATAGATATTCAACATGCAATCTCGGTGAGATGCGCCATCTCCATCCTTCCATTCTCTCAACATCTCGAAAACCCCATCATCCCATGCATCCTTCTGCTTAAAACAGGAAACCATTGCTTTTCTTGATTCAAAAACCAATAATACATACTGTCCTCCTAGCTTCTTAAACTCTATTTTTCCGTCATGCAAGTCACTAAGGCCGCCAGAGACTTGAGACATATCCACCCCCTCCTTTAAAACCCCAAAAGCACATGCTGATAGCTTTTCCATGGTCTTCCTGGACGGATATATTCAAAGGAAATCCCATTCCTTATGTCCCCTTTTTCCTGTAGCTTCTCACGCTCCCTGTTTGACAGAGCATGAGCATAGGACCTGTCCCCCAAAGGGGTTTTCTCCATCCTTCGTTTTCCAGTAGCAAAATGGTTGTCTTTTCCGGTAACTGCCATCCTTACCTCAGGTCCGCCCTTTGCGACTTTTGCCACCAACATGCCATTAATGATTTTTGACCGGTTAATCTTCCCAACCATATCTTCATACTTGCCCCTCAACTCAAATTTCACAAAACCAAATCTAATCCCCATCTCACTTTCCCAGGGATATAGACATCTAACACAAACCCCACCCTTGACATATCTTTGAACAAATCCACCGCTCCCCAAGCCGCCGGAATGTTCTCCACGAAGATGCTAACAGCATTCCTATTCTCCAAAGCCCTCCTCACTTGATCCCTTGACCATCTTGAAAAGAAAGATGGTTTAAGATTGCCAGAAAGAACGCCCTTACCCTTGCTGACACTCGAAAAAACACTTACCATAATGGAAAAATTTCAAGCGCGTGAGGCGCGTTCAATTACATGCACTAAACTTTTCCCACAGATGTACAGATGTCTTAGACACTGCCCAGTTTGAACTTTTACTTTTAGCTATAACGTGATACGGCTGTATTCGTCTTCTTCTCGTTTCGGTTCCTTATAGTGAAAAGTCTTCAATTTGTTATGGGCATAACTTTCATGACCATCTTTCTATGACTAACCAAATCAATTATGTCTAATCTTTGGGGTCAAGACAAATAATTAATTTGTGTTTCGACATCCTTAATTATCCGTATGCAACATTTTCTGTGACATTAATATTTCTACAATGACATATATATATCATTGACATATATATAGATGTTGTAGAATATATTTTCATGCATCCACGGTTGTAAAACACGTAACAGTATGAGCTTGCTTGGTGTAAATTAATTAATCTTCAGCCAAAAGGTTTACTACTATTTTTTTCCTTTTCTCCACACATGTCCTCTGCCTTTGCTTGAACATGTCTAACTTACAAGAATTTCAAAATCCGACCCGTAACACGATGGGTTTAGAACTCTAGATGATAGATTTTGATCAGGGCTTAATAGAAATATCAGTCACAAAATGCACTCATGACTCATCATATCATGGCCGGATAGGGGAAATTAAGCAATTGATTGAGTGGTTCAGATCTAAGTATCTTTTTGTGAATTACTGACTTGACCTTTCCTTTCGTTTAACGCCCAATCGATGTTTAGCATAAAAAAAAAATCGATGTAACTTTTTTTTCTTATTGTCAAGGCTCTTGAAGATTTGCATACAACATTTGCCGATTACTGTTGAAATTTGTGATGACCCCCTATACCAATATTTTTTAGAGTCTTTTCATTTCCGTCCACCTGCTCACGCAATATATAGCTAGGGAAGCCACTCATCCACTCTAACGGTCAACTTCGATTTTGGACGGATAAGACAGATTTTTTTTATTTTTTTTTTGTAAAAGGATAAGACAGAATTGACAAACGAATAAAAGAATAACACAACGATATCAATGAATTAATAAATGCGATTATATATATATTTTTTAATACTAGTTGTTGATACGGAAAAATGAAATTCAAACCTTTGAGAGTTCTCAATCTCACCCCCTCTTAAATAATGCGAACTATATTATGCCCACTGGTTTGTATATATATATGCTTGCAAGTTACATTATACGTTTTCTCTTTTTTTTGGATGCTGTGATCGATATACTTAGTTAACAACTGAGTAAAAGTTGCATAAAAAAAAAAAAATCTGAGTGAAAGGTTACAGATACAAGATCGCACAGTCAACAAGTGAGTGTGACTGTCAAATACTATAAAACAGAGCCTTGGAATGGAAGCTATGCATTACGCGTGTAGCTTGTTTTACTTCAAAGCCCCGCCCTTAATTCTTACTTTAATTAGCAAGAGGCCAATGAGCTATAAGCGTATTGGTTAATTAGTATATGCTTAGGTTGTTTTATTTCAACACATGAAGCCGAAGCTATCCTAGTTTAGATTTGGGGTGTCAATCCAATATTGTAACAGTCAGGGTAAAATTTTTTATTTTTACCGGGACTGTAAAAGTCTTTTTACCGTGATTTACTGTTAAATTAATCTTGGGTAATTAATTCAAGGTAAATCGGGAGTTGTTTTTCGAAACCGAGAGTTTTCCCGCGCTCGTGATTTTTCCGTGGATTTTTCGGAACTAAGTTGGTATTTTTCGGGTTTCGGAATTTCTCGAAAAATCACACCGGAAAATAACTAAGGGGATATCAGTTATTTTCTGGTCCGGATCGGACCCGCCTGCATTATTGTTTCACATGATTAACAGTATTATTACAGTTTATAAAAAGGGAGGAAACCGGTGAAGAAGCAGAAGAAAGGAAGAAGAGAAGAGAAAAAAAAAAAGAGAAGAGAAGAAAGAAAAAGAGAGAAAAAAAAAGAAAGAGAGAAAAAGAGAGAAAGAGAAAAAAAAAAAGAAAAAAAAGAAACTGAAAAAGGAAGAACCGTGAGGAGAAGAAGAAAATAAAAAAAAAAGAGAGAATCAGGAAGAAAAAAAGAAGAGAAGAGAGAAAATAAGAAATAAGAAAAAGGAAAAAGAAAGAATTGGAGAGAAAAAAATGGAGGAGAGGAAATTAGAAAAAAAAGAAAAAAAAATATAAAGGAGGAGGAGGAGGAGCACCACCGCAACCCCCGCAACCCCACCCCCCCGCATCTCTTCTCCTTCCTCCTACCGCCGGCGAGACCACCACGACCACCTGCCGCCTCTTCTCCTCGTGGTCGCGCCGTCCTCCATCGCACCTTGTCGCCTGTCGCCGCTGCAAGACAACCGCCTCGCTGTTCGGACGAAGCTGACCCGTTGCAGACCTAGAAGCACCTTTGCCGACCCGCCTTATTTCGCCGCCTGCAGCCGCGCCGTGCCTCGCAGCCTCGCCACCCATGACGACTGACCGCCCCTGCTGCTCGCCTGCCGCGTCTCGTCGCCTGCCACCTCGTTCTCCCGCGCCGTCACCTGCGTACAAAGGTAAGGGAGACGACCCGTTTCTAAAGGTACGGGTCGGGTCGACCCGCGAGTCAGGGCTGGGTTTGAGTTTGGGCTGGTTATGGGCTGAAGGGTTTTGGGTTGGGCCGAGGCTGGGTTGGGCCGAGGCTGTGTTGGGCTCACTACGTGGGCCTGCCTGGGCTCTATGCAGTGGTCAGGGCCTGCACTGTTCATGGCCCAGCCCGATTTAATTAAAAAAAAAACTAAATATATATATGTATTTATTTACATTCTGGAAATTAATTTTGAGGGAAAAAATTATATATTTACTTTGAGAAAATTATGGATAATTTAATTCTGATATTTTCAGGAAAATATAAATATAATTACTTTGATAAATAATTAAGTTTGGTTTTGGAAAACTATTTTTAATTGGAAAAAAATATATATATACCTTGAAAATAATTTCTGGAAATTTAATATGTATATTATTTTGTTTGGAAAATTATGATTGTGGTATATGTATATAAATATGTATTTTGGAAATTAAATTTAATTATATTTTGTGTTGGAAAATATTATTACTATATATATTTAGAAAAGATAAATACTAGATAAATATTTTCTGAAAATTATCAATAGGTTGTTATTTTCTGGAAAAATTATGGTAATTATTATTTTGGAAAAAGTATATTATTTTATGAAAATATTTTGAAAGAGAGTTTTAATTAAAGTATGGTACCGAAATTATATTCGGATATTCGTACGGTAATTATTTTCGGTAATGAAAATAATAAACGAATATGAACCGGGACGGGATATTTCATAGTATTGGCATCATAGTATACCGATTATGTGCATTTATGTGTATATGTTGTTTTGATGTATAGGTTTGATATCGGGCAGTTTCCCGAGGAGCCGGCGTCGGACCGGTCATAGTTTCCGGAGTTGAGTAATCGGCCAAGGTGAGGATGGATTTCCTTCAATATGTGCCTATATTACTCGGTTATTATGTTTTGATGATTGTGCATTGTTGATTGTTGCTTTTGAGGTGTTTTGGTTCGGGATGTTTATCCCGGTGTCTTGTTTGGTTTTTGGGATGTTTATTCCCGTGTCGATTTTCCGTGTCTTTTGGAACAAGTATAATGGAATAAGTAATAAATTGTGACAAGGATGTCAATCCTTGGTATTTTTGGATGGGATGTCTATCCCGGTATTTTGGTTAGGGATGTCGATCCCTGTGATTTGATTTTAATGACGGTAATATAATTGTCGCGTGATAAGTAGTGGTACGACTCGATGGTTTAAGACTATTTCGTGGTGGCCTTGACCTGGGTTACTTGATAAGCATGTCTATGCTTGGGATGTCTATCCCGTGATATATTTTTGGGATGTCTATCCCTGGGTCCGTATTTTTGGGATGTCGATCCCTGGGTTCTCTGATTTGGTCTGGCACCCGGAATGTGTTGATAACCAGGTTTGACCACTAGCTTATCCGTGACGGGGCCCGGGGAGATAAAATTGGATAATTGGATTTTGTTTGAGTCTTTTCGGTCTTGGACCGATTTTGGGTCGAGTCTTTTGGTCGGGCTGTTTAGCCTGTGTTTTCGACTTGAGTAATTTTAGTGTTCATATTGATGGTCTATCTTTCGTCGGTGAGCACTTCGGACTCACCCCTCACCTGCGGGCTTTCATCCCGTAGGATAAGTTATTTTTGGTACAGGATTGATGCATTCCAGACAGGCTGCGGCGTTATCCCTTGGACAGGGCTTGAATCCATAGTTTGCATCTATGTTGCATACAGTGTTTATGTGAGTTTTATAAGTCTTCCGCTGTGCATTGTTTTTGCTATTACTGGGCCATTGAGCCGGTTTTTGTTATTTATTGTTGTTTTTATTATGGGCTGTTGAGCCCGGTTATCTGTTGTATACACTGTATGCTGGATTATGTTGGGTTGGGTTGTCATAGTTCCGGCACTGGATTATGTTGGGTTGGGTTGTCATAGTTCCGGCACGTGTTTACTGTGTACGGTAAATACGGGTCGGGGCGTTTCAAATATATTCTTCTCCATACATGAAATAGACTTTAAAGAAAAACTGAAAGATCCCGTGCCACCAAGTTCCACAAAACCACATATATAACAAAGCATGAAACACGATCTCTTTATTCAATTGAAGCAACAACTTATTTAGAAACACTACTAGAACAGCTTATTCCATATTACTTGGAGATACCAGAGATCTCCGCATGATATAATATTATAAGATAATTATTAGCAAGGACGACCCAGCAGTACTGTCCTTATTTCATCAGCGTCTCTAGCTAGGTAGTTCAACCAATGCGAGGGACACTAATAACAATTCCATGCTTGTCAAACCACACACGAACCCTGTCGCAACGGAAATCTGCAGTCACAACTGATCCTTCGGGCACAAGTACAGCACCAACATAAGGGTTCTCCTCCTCAATTACCTTCACTGCATCTTCTGCTCTTGCTCCAAGGAGCTCCGGCCATGAACTCTTACCTGCACCAAATTAAAATAATTAAGCAAATATAAAGAAATAGCATATATGTATATATTATGTTAGTTACATTCAAAAACCTTATTGAATGCTATCATATATACCTTCGCAATCGTCAGACATCGTCCTTCTTAATTATCTTAGATAATTCTTTGCTCTCTGGATATATATATATATAAACTGTTTGCCTATATAACTCTGTATATGCAATACGGGGGAGAGATGCCATTTATAGGCGCGGGCATATGCAAAGCATTGGTTAGCTCAGTCGTCGACTTTTAGCCATCTCTGTCTAATTTCAACTTTTACTTTTAGCTATAACGTGATAGTTCTCTATTCTTCTTCTTCTGGTTTCGGTTCCTTAATAGTGAAAAGTCTTTAACTTGTACGGGCATAACTTTCATGACCATTTTTTCTCTTTTTTTTAGGTACAATTTGGCCATCTTTCTGTGACTAGCTAAATCAAATATATCTAATATCTTTCGGTCAAAATTAATAATTTGCATT
This sequence comes from Turnera subulata, assembly GCA_028386065.3. Taxonomy (NCBI): domain Eukaryota; kingdom Viridiplantae; phylum Streptophyta; class Magnoliopsida; order Malpighiales; family Passifloraceae; genus Turnera; species Turnera subulata. The sequence continues at coordinate 16,079 of JAKUCV010003022.1, forward strand.
TCGATCGCATTCCTATCCGTATAATTAACATTTTCTGTCATTACAATGACATATCATCATCGACATATACATATGTTGTAGCATATATTTTGAAGCATCCACGGTTGAAAAACACGTTTACAAATGAGAATGCTTGGTGTAAAATGATCAACAGACAGAAGGTTTACCACTATTCCTTTGCTCATATATGTAAAAATTATATGTACGTAAATTATGTCTCGTTTCTTTTGTCCTCCGCCTTAGTTTGAACATGCAATTACTTGCAACATTTTCAAAATCCGACTGTTAACACAATATTAATCGAGTCTAGATCCATCTGCTGATCTGCATGTGTTAATGGTAGATTTACAGGGCTTAAGGGAAATTAGTATCAGTCACAAAACAGTCATCATATTATATGGCCGGTGAAGGAGATTAAAGGAATTGAATGGTTCAAATCTGAAAATCTTAATTTCTGTGAAATATTGCTCAAGAATTCTTTTGTTAATGTATATATAAATTTTTTTTGATGGAAAGCGACGTGTTATTGATGATCAGAAGTAAGTAATATGTACAAAAGGTGTTAGTTGGACTAACTAAAACACCGGAAAAAACAGACGCCATAGCTATTACATCATATTACATTACTGTGAACAACGAATAATAACAACACCTTCGCCGCCTGACCATTGCTTAAGTGTTTCCGACGACGCAAGCGCTGCACCTACGCCATAAGGAAAGCGAGGATGCTGAAATCTGAACCACCAAAACGCCTTGGTAAGAGCCTGATCAAATAACTGCGCGACGTTCACCGGCTTGGCGGAAAAAACCAAATTATTCCGAGCCAACCACAAGGACCAGAGTAAGGCAAGACCAAGCAACATCCACGCCTGTTGAGAATGTTTATTTCCTGCAGCCCACGACCATTGCAACAACCAAGAGTGAATGGAGTTTGGACCTACCCAACACACACCCCAACCAGTGATATAGTCGAGACCACAAACTCGCAGCAACGGGGCATAGAAAGAACAAATGAAGGACGTCCTCGATAGCATCTCCACACATATGACATGTAGCCTCGGACTCAGTAATCACACTCCTATGCCAAAGCGTCTCTCGCAGCGCCAGACCTCCACTAAGCAAGCGCCATAGAAAACATTGTATATGTGGTGGTGCAAAAGACAGTCAAGGCAGCGGGCTTGAAGTGATCACAGTAGCGCAAAGAGAGTGGTACGCACTACTAACAGAGAATCGGCCGTCTTCTCCCCACAGCCAAGTCCATGTATCAGTAGAAGTCATGGGCCGAAGCAAACCTTGTAAAGTAGCATGAAGCTGACTAACAGATTCAATCTCCCATGAATACAAACGTCGTACCCAAGCTCCTTCATAGTCAAGAGCCAGATAATTATGCCGGTGCACGTCATATTTATATATACGTATATATAAATATGGTGGCAGAATAGCCACCGATCATCCCACTCTTTACGGTCAAACTCGAGATTTGTCAAATAAGATAGAAGACAAGCAATCATATAAGATAGACAGCACGTCCGAAATTGACAATCGAGATAAAGCAATAAAGATCAACATTATAGTGAACCAAAAGTTAATGATACTAAAAGTATGAGATTTTGCAGTATATGCTAATCAAGTTCATACTATTAGATTGGATTATGGAACTGGTCAACTAGCTAATAATTTCTTGAGGTTAACGTACGAGATGGAGTTTGGCATGCCTAACAGTTTTGCCCCTTCCCAAGAACAAGAACAAGAACAAATTTCCTTTATGGATTAAGCAAGCATTACGGCCAGCCGGCCAGGTACGTACAATAATCAAAACGCTTCTTTTTTTTTTTTTCGTCAGAGTACGATATTTGAATTTAGAACTTGAGGAGTTCAAAGTCATCCACCAAAATTAAAATCAATGACGCCAAGGATATGTGTATTTAATATTTTTTAAAAGAATTGAAGTATTAGGTTGAAGTTAGCCTATTTGTTCCTCTGCATGTCATAATCTGGTTTTCTTAATTTTTAGCACAACAAATGATCCTGACCGTACACATTACCATATAGAATGAAGTCATGCACTCATATATGCATGTCCTATTGTCTTTAACAAATTTTACTTCCTTTACGCTTAGTTGGATCTACCAGCTGGTGAATAACTCTTCTCCAAAAAGATAAAGAGAAATGGAGAAGAATTTAATCTTTCCTTTGGTTTTTTATCAGGGCTCTTGAGTTTTTTTTATTGAAAAATTTAGATTGAGGTGATGTTTTTTTCATTTCACCTATAATTTATCTGGACTAAAAAAATCCACGACAAACAGTCTCTGTTGCAGACAATCCTATTACCATATGTTTTGGAAAACCTTCATATGGGAAACACTGATGCTTCATTGCATTGCTTTTCCAGTTTGATTTACATCTGGACATAGCCTCTTGTGCAAACTAAATTTTAACTGAGATGTGGGTGCTTCAAAAGTTGCTTTTTTACGGTTTCAGTGGTAGTTTTTGTAAATCTGGTGTAAATCACACATTTGTATTGATGTTTAGGATGGTATTTATACACAAAGACAGAGCTATACACGGTAAGTGTTGACCTCTAAATACAGTAAATAAATATACACCAAACCATATTAAATATATACCAAATCATATCTAATATACACCATATCGTATCACTCCCCCTCAAGTTGGACTAGGGTGAGGGACAACTTGCAGCAGAAGTCTTGGAAGCGTGACTTGTGAAGGGGCTTTGTAAGCAAATCACCACTCTACCCCCATATCTACAGACAAGCTCTTGCTGGTAAAGAACAAGCCCACTAGGACGCCATCGGGCTTCAATCCCAAGAAAATAATGCAAGGTACCAATGTCACGAAGGGAGAACCGAGTCTGAAGGCTCGTGACCAAGGTCTGAACCAGTGACAGAGAGGACCCAAGCACAATGATATCATCCACATAGACTAAGCAAAAGAGCTTTTCGGGGCCGATAGAATAATAGAAGAGAGAACAATCAGTTTTGGAACATCGAAACCCAAATTCCAGAAGAGCATCAGTGAGACACTTATTCCAAACCCGAGGTGCTTGTTTGAGCCCGTAGATGGATTTTTCAAGCCTGCACACATGGGTGGGACAACGAGGGTCATCATAACCGGGCGGTTGAGACATGTAGACATCTTCCTCAAGTCGCCCATGAAGAAATGCATTAGAGATATCAAGCTGGCGCACCTCCCATCCGTGAGAAACAGCAAGGGAGAGAAGAAGGCGAATCGTGGTCGGTTTGACCACAGGACTATAGGTGTCAGCAAAGTCAATCCCAGGGCGTTGATGGAAGCCCTTAGCGACTAAGCGAGCCTTGTGTCTCTCAATAGTGCCATCGGGATGAAGTTTGGTCTTAAAGACCCATTTGCACCCAACAATGTTAGAGGCAGGAGGTGCAGGAACAAGGCGCCAGGTACCGTTGGCAATAAGAGCACTGTACTCTGCATCCATAGTTGCACGCCACTCTGGGAGTTTAACAGCAGTGGTATAACAAGTTGGCTCCGGAGGAGGGGAGACAGTGGCCAACATAGACTGAATAACTTTCTTCCGCAGAGTACCCGTCTGAGCCCTAGTAACCATAGAGTGTCTAGTATCAGAGGGAGGTGGTGGATCTGAGAGAGTGGTAGTGGTGTCCAGGACCAAAGAAGCATCAGGAATAGTGGGAGCTGGTGGGGTAGGGGTAGGGGAAGGAGAAAGAGAGCTCGGAGGAGCAGGTGTGGTGATGTGGACGGCAGGAAGGGGAGGTGGCACAAGCACCATCAACCGACCAGTAAGGGAAGACCTGTTCATCAAATAGGACATGACGTGAGACATAGAATTTATTAGAAGCACGATCAAAGCACTTGTACCCTTTATGGGTGCGACTGTAGCCAAGAAAAATACACGGAAGAGACCTAGGATTTAACTTATGTTTAGCATATGGACGTAACCATGGATAACACAAACAACCAAAGACACGAAGTTGATCATAAACTGGAGGAGATTGAAATAAAAGTTCATATGGACTATGATTTTGAAGACGAGGGGTAGGAAGACGATTGATGGCATAGACGGTCGTTTCGAAGCGTAACCAGGTTTTGAAAACTCCCTGTGGCCTCACTTTCTCTTCACGTGCCGGTCAGAGTTGGTGTACCGCTACAAATGCAAGGCGTGTGGGTAAAACAAGCCCTCACACTCCTGTGCTTTGTGCGACACATTAAGGTACCCACGCTTCTATTGGACATTCACGGACTTTGAGTGGTGGCCAATCAGCTTGGAATTGTCTAATAAAACAGCCAAAATATTTCTCTACTAGTAATCGAAACTGATGAAAGACAGAAAGAACATCAGATTTGCGTTGAAGAAAGTAAATCCAAGTGTATTTGCTATAATGATAAAAGAAAAGAACGTAATATTGAAAACCATCATTAGAAATAACAGGAGCCGGACCCCAAACATCTGAACAAATTAAATCTAAGGGCCCACGGGCCTGATATTGAGACTCAGAAAATGGGAGCCTATGCATTTTACTGGAAACACAGGCTTGACACAAAGTAGAACTAACTAGACTAGACGACACTAAGTGACCAGTAGAAGCCAAACGGTGGACAGTGGACGATGAAGCATGTCCAAGACGTGCATGCCACATGGTGAGGGAAGTAGAGTGACTCTGAGCAGATGACAATGGTAGAGACGATGGAAGAGGATAAAGACCATCTTTACTCAGCCCACGGTACAGTGTTTCCTGCGTTTCCAAATCCTTAACCAAGAAACAATCAGGGAAGAATTCAACAGAAACGTGATTAGTAGTGACAAAGGAACTAACGGAAATCAAATTTTGTTGAGCAGTGGGAACATGAAGAACATCTTGAAGAGAAAAGGTATGACTAGCAATAGAGACATTAGATTGTCCAATATGAGAGATGGGAAGAGTGGAACCATTACCTAAGGTGACCTCTTCGGGACCTTGATACTCAGAATGAATAGCAAGGTCATTAAGCCGAGCGGAGAGATGGTGCGTTGTGCCACTATCCATGAGCCATGGTTGAGAGGTGGAGGTGGAGGTGGTAGTAAGGTGAGAAGAGGAAGGGGGAGAAGGCCGAGAAGAAGCATTCTTTGGAGAAGGACACACACGAAACACATGCCCAGATCCACCACAATTATAGCAGTTGAGACTAGAGGTGAGAGGAGCAGATTGGGTACCCGAAGGAGCACTCGGATAGTAATTACCATGAGTATGCATTGAGAAATTACCAGGACAGGGTACGAAAGGAGTGGGAAGAATACCAGGAGCACCACGGCCACGGCCACGAGGACCCCCCTGTAACTGTTCTCGACGACGAGGAACTGGTGCAGCCCATAGTGCGCTGTGGGAGAGGTACTGCTATAAAAGGCAGTGGGAGGAATAGCAGCTGCATCATCCAGTTGAAGTTGACGCTCTTCTTGAAGAAGCATGCCGAAAAGAGTGTCAAAATAAATATCAGCATGAGTTGCATCAATGGACCGTGTGAACGGGTGATAGGAAGGGCCAAGTCCACTCTTAATATACTCAACCAAATCGTCATCAGGGACCGGGTGTTGAAGAGCAGCAAGACGGTCAGCAAGACTCTTGGCTTTCTGAACATAGGTTTCAATATTGTCATTACCTCGTTGTAGAGTGATCAGCTGGTGCTTTAGGTCCCGAATCTTTGGCTTGGACGCTTTGGCATAGGTAGTAGCGAGTTTCTCCCAAGCCAATCGAGCCGTGGCCACACAAGACAGTTGAGAGAGAAGGCTTTCAGAGACAGAAGCAGTAATCCAACTGAGGACAGTTTGATCTTGACGTACCCATGTTTGGTACGCAGGATTAAGTTGGCCATCATCAAGGAACTTAGGTGGAGAAGGACAAGAACCATCAAGAAAATGTTCTATGCCGCAGCCTCGAACCATGGGAAGAAACTGGGTACACCAGAGGAGGTAATTAGTTGACGTCAATTTGATCGTCAACTGGTGGGAGAGGTTTTGATTTGGGACAAGAGAGGAATTGGAGGCCGGGGCCGTTGCACTGCTAGAAGCAGTTAGGTTTGAGGAAGAAAGAGAGGGAAGAGTTGACATACTTTTAGGATTGCTCTGCTACCATGTAAATCTGGTGTAAATCACACATTTGTATTGATGTTTAGGATGGTATTTATACACAAAGACAGAGCTATACACGGTAAGTGTTGACCTCTACATACAGTAACTAAATATACACCAAACCATATCAAATATATACCAAATCATATCTAATATACACCATATCGTATCAGTTTTACCATGCATATACAGCTACCTATAAATATATAAACCCATCGAAATTAATTTTTTACAGTTTAAGGATAAACTGAATCACTCATCGTAATTAACCTTTTTCAGAACGAGACAATATAAACCCAATGGAGTTCTTATTGTTAATACTAATCAGTTAATCAATGAAGGTAGGACTTGAACTCTCAAAATCTCACCTAAACAGGCCAATGGAGTTAGATCATATCGCCAGTAACAAAAATATCCCAAATTCCAATATTGGAAACACAATATTCTTGAGATTAAAGACCCCAATCTTCATGATTTTCATCATACCTCATTTCAAATTAGTAAATGTCAGTACCTAAAAGAAGAAGAAGAGACTATAGAAAACTGAAAATTCTGCCATGCCATCAAGTGGCACAAAAGCACATAGCATGAAACACATTTTTATTTATTAAAACCACTTATTCCAAATATTTATTTATTAGCAGATCAGACATCTCTGCATAATACATAACAATATTAGCAAGGACCCAGCAGTACTGTCCTTATACATATCTCTTAACCAATCCTAGGCACTCTAGTAACAGTTCCTCCCTGGTTAACCCACACACGAACCCTGGTGCAAAGGAAATCCCCAGTCACATCTGTTCCTTCCAGCACAATTTCAGCATCAACATAAGGATTCTCCCGCTCAATTGTTTCCTCTGCTACTTGACCGCGCGCTCCCAGGAGTTCCGGCCATGAACTCTTACCTGCAGCAAATTAAAGCACAAAAACTTTTGGAATTAGGAAATAAGCACTCTAATTAAATATGGAATTGCGTGCATTTAGAAACCTCTGAAATGCTTTGAGTACTGAAAATATATATATGTACCTCTGCAGTCAGCCATCTTCCTCGTCAGGTATATATTCTTTGCTCTCTCTCGATATATAAACTGCTTCTATTACTTGGTATTTGCCATCCGAGGAAGAGATGGGTATTTATAGGGGTTGCATGTGCATTAATTACGGAAAGCTTGGGCTCGCGGTCATGACTTTCTTGCCATCTGCTTCAAATTCAACTTTTTCAGTTCTAGACTTTTAGTTATCGTGATAATTCTGCATTCTTGTTCAGGCTTAGTTCCTTAACAGTGAAAAGTCTTAATGTGTTAAAAACTTCACTTTCACCTTCCTTCTTCTCTGGCTTAAATCAAATATATATGTTTCAATAATCTAATCTGCATATATCTATGTTTGTTTTTTTGGATGCTACAACATATGTATATATCGTAATTATTGGTGAGGGAAAGGATTTTGAATTTTTTTTTTGATGCAAAAGGATTTTGAATGTTTCAAATCGGAGCATCTTTCGTGTGTATTGAGTTCTTTTGCTAATATAGACTCGCTCTCGTACGGATATACACATTACCTCATCCACTCTCAGCGTCCAACTCGATTTGTCAAATATTGATATGATTAGGTGGGATGGAAAAAATCCACCAACAAGAATACAAGATAATTACAAGAGGGATCACTAAATGCCGATACAAGATATCTTGCGTGCTAATTTCTTTGTTTTACTTTCTGGAGAAGAAATCCTTTTCTGCACCAACCCATATATATAAGGGCACTATTTTCTTTTTGGATCATTAATAAACAAGCATCACATAAGCATTACGGCCACGTACAGTAGCCAGTTTTCTTTGTTTTGGGTCAAAATTTATTTTCTCTTTCTACTTAGTAATTATTTTAGTTACTTAGTTTCAAAATTGGTAGAGTTAAAAAAAGCTAATTTTATATTAATTAAAAATATAGAATATTTATTTCCTGGTAAAAAAAAAGGCTTATGCAATTTGACAGTGAAAGCTACTATAATATTCCAATTTCTTAAAAAAATTGTGATGAAGATAAAAATTCATAATGTAACTATATGAAAATAGAAAATTATATTTTTTTAATAGGTGGAACTTTAAAATTTAACATACCAGCTAATTTTATATTAATTAAAAATATAGAATATTTATTTCCTGGTAAAAAAAAAGGCTTATGCAATTTGACAGTGAAAGCTACTATAATATTCCAATTTCTTAAAAAAATTGTGATGAAGATAAAAATTCATAATGTAACTATATGAAAATAGAAAATTATATTTTTTTAATAGGTGGAACTTTAAAATTTAACATACCAGTCTCTAAAAGTGCTACAATCATTTAAAACAAATTAATAGTTCGACCTCTAAAATTAAATTGGTCGACCTTTTATTAGAAGTATACAATATAGTAGGTTAATTTGAGTAAACTAGTAGGTTGGTCTTTAAAGTTAAAGAGGTCGACCTCTTATTAAGGAGATGTACGGCCAATAAAAGGAAAGAAAAATAATAACTATGGAGGATATCTAGGATATTACTATTCTAAATTATTTATTTCTTTAAATATTATTTTGCATAAAAAAGAAAAATAAATTAAAGGATGACCTGCCAAACAACTATCAAATTACCTTATCCAACAGCTATTATTTAATCATCAACATCCAATGGTGATAAATGCATTGATTATCATCATACTCACAAAATTTGATGGAGCATCATAGAAAGATCCACATATATTGCATGATTCATAATTATATATGATATAAAACGAATATCTTCATAATATTAATTAGATTATTTTAAAAAAATAATGAATTTATTGTAATGTAAGTCAGACATATTTGTTAATAAAAAAAATAATAAAAATAATGAGAGAATCCATAGATAGGTGTTGCCTTGTGCGACCATCGTGTTCCCTTCAACATTTCCTTTTTTGTTCTCTGTCTTGCTTATTTACTATTCTGACGTACAAAAAAAACATAGATAAAGAGTTTAAAGTGGAGAGTTGAGAAAAAAAAAAAAAAAAGCACTATTGGATCCTTTGCATATTTTCGATATGGCGTTCATTATCTGTCCGTGTTTTTCTAACCAAAATTTCCCTGCTCTACGTACGTTTAGCAGGTTGTACCGGTCTATAAACTCTTTTGCATTGTAATTATTATATTTTTTTCCAGATATCAACGAGACTTTATAAAGTAAATTTTGCCATCCCATAAAGTAGCACAAAAGCATGTAACACTTTTATTTATTCAAACAACTTATTCCACCATATTAATTAGCAGATCAAACATATCTCTGCATAATATACTAGTACATAAGATTACAGCAAGGACCCATCACAGTCCTTATATATTCATCTCTTAACCAATAATAGGGACCCTGGTCACAGTTCCTCCCTCGTTAACCCACACACGAAGGGACAACGTTTCCTTTAGGAATCAGTGTGGACAAGGAAGGTCGTGTCAAACTCGTAGGTGTATTCCTAAGAGGAAGAGTTAACATTCCACTGCAACTTCCCCTCGTGCTCCGAGGAGCTCCGGCCATGAACTCTTACCTGCAGCAAAAACCACATAAAAAAATTGGAATCATATAAGAAAACTCTATCTATATAATGGAATTGCATTAAGAAACCTCTAAAAGCTAATTTCAGTACTGAACATATACCTCTGCATTCCTCAGCCATATTCCTTCTTATATATTCTTTGCTCTCTCAATGTATAAAATGCTTCTATTACTTACTTGGTATCTGCAATTCAAGAGGGAGGGACTGAACATTTATAGGGGTTTCATATGCGTAATGCATGCATTTAGTATGCTTAGCTTGGGCTGGCAGTCATTGACTTTTTAACCATCCGCCTAAAATTTAACTTTTTCAGCTTTAGTTATCGTGATGATCCTGCATTCTTCTGGTCTAGTTTTGAATGTTCTAATCGGAACATCTTTCGTGAATTATTGAGTTTGTTTGCTTATTTTTCTGGTCTTGTAAAGCTCATGTTGAGAGTTAGAGTAGGCCACTGGTCCTACGTATTAATTATCTCTAAGAAGAATAGTTGGTATGGTTTGAATTCTCGAGCTAATGAGAGATGTTTATGAAATCTCAACTTCTAGTTATTGACTATTGAGTTTTTTTTTTAAAAAAAAAAAAGACTAGTACAGATTTAGTGCTTTAGGTTGGCTTAGATTTTTAGATTTTATAAGGGCTTTAGAACCCCCACAGAATTAATGTCTCCCTTTTTTATGCTAACTTTTTTTTATACTAGCTAGATTGTCTCCTTAATGGGTAATCTATAAGTAATATGTAAATGTTGATTGAGTCTCGCAACCTGCCCTTACTCTAAAACATGATCTAAGGAGCATCTCCTCAATCTAAATGTTTGGATAGAAAAAAAATGGAAAAGAAAAAACAACATTACTATGATGAAAACAAAAATTTAATGATCACATAACGGTGTATGGGTGACGACTGCATTGCGTGCTAAGGTCATAGTATTAAAATTGGAACTGGTCACCTAATAATTTCTTGAGATTACGGCTGCAGGCCGGAGCAAGTATAGAAACTCTTGGCAAGAAGCAAATCCTGTTCTGCACCTACGATATGTTTTCTTTTTAGATTATTAATAAACAAGTATCACATCAGCATTACGGCCAAGTACAATAAATAGCCAATTTTTTTTTTTTGTTCAAAATACGATCCGCCAACTTTAAAAATTGGGAGTTCAAAGTGATTGACAAAATAGAAATATTGATAAAAAAAAAAGAACAATAATTCTATATTGTGACTTTGTTATTGTATTTCTCTTATACGTGGCACGATTCATGATTATATATGATATATAGTCATGATTATAACATAGTATTAATTTATTTTTAAAAAGATGATGAGAGAATCCATAGATAGATGTAGAATTGTTGAAAAACAGAATAAACTTAAGAGTTTATTGTGGAAAGTTGAGAAGACACTATATATTGGTGGTTCGTTTTCTCAATGTTAGCACAACATGTTATGCTGACCTGGTAAGCATGGCATGCATCGTGTTTTTATATAACAAAATTTTCCTTTCTTTACGTTTAGCTGGTCTTAACAGTTTTCCAAAAAAAAAAATAGCTGGTCTTAACGATGGATAAACGTCGTCTATTCTTCATCGTTACAAGATAAAGGAGAAAGAAATGCACTAAAGCATGCATTCACTATCTGTCGCTAGGCCCATTCTACCGGCCCACGCCCAAGCAACCCTTAAGGACACAGTCAGAATTGCATTCATAAGGCACTAAAGCCTTAGATAACCTAGGCCCAGCCCGATTTATGGATGGTGACCGACCTATTTGACCTTCCCTTTGGTAGTACTTCCTCCCAACCCATATCTATGTGTCTTTGGAAGAAGCAATGTATTTAGCAAGAGTACAGCTGAAATTTATAATGACCAACACTCCATTCTATTCGGACATACTCTTATAGTGATAGTTTTCTTTTTAGGAACAATTTTTTTTTTCAAAAGAATAATAGGTTATTAAATTGTGAAATTTTGACCTTTTTTTATTTTATTTACAACCAAAATATTTCTAAATAAACTACCGGACTAAACTACACAAGTTATTGGAGTTGATCTGTGACATCAATGCCCAATACTTAATGATTATTGTGTGTATTACACTATTTTAAATATGACTTCCAACCATCATATCTTCTTGCCTGGTAATCTACTTACGAGGTTTTCTGATTACAGTTATCATCGCCTTCGTGTTTGGGACAACGTTTCAGGACATTGGCTCCATAATGTAAGCTACGGAGGGAATCATAGCCTTTTTAAATACTCACTTAACGGAGGTTTTCAATGAATTACATTTCTTGCTACAATATATGTTCCACGTTTCCTTGTAACAAGAAAACAACTTAGCAAGTCTTTTGTTCTCATACCAACAAGGATCGATAAAATGCAATGGGATCCATGTATTGTGATGCAAAATACAAATTAGTTTGCAGCAGCAATCCGCGGACGGCGTGCTTTAGGGGAAGAGCTAGAGCAGCTAGAATGTATTCAGCCCAGTCGCACAAGTAATCAACCTTTCATGGCTATTAAATAACCAACGAACTTGTCTATCTTGTTTCACAATTTCGTGAATTTCTTTCAAGGATTCCAAACTTGTGTTTTTTGCAGGTTCTTGTAAAGATCCCATAAAATTTTTGTACGGTCATTGACCATATGGTGTCATAGTGTGAGCCATGGTGGGATTTGAACGAACTTTTTGGTATCTTCTCTTCACGTTGGCTACAAGACAACGATTATAAAAAAACTTTATGCAATTAATGACAATTGACAAGCGAAAAGATAGATAAGGCATCCACCAAAGGAAGAGGCATGTTATGCAAGTGTACTTTCGAAAGATGAAGCGGACACTAAATCACGGTTAGGCATTGCGGATTTAGCCAAGGTCAATCGTTAAATAGTCTTGCATGCTTATGCATACATGTTCACCAAATACTCCCAGTCAAACACAAAATTCATCATGCAAATTTAATGCTTAGTTTAACCGAGATTTCTGCAACAAAACAATCCCGACAAAAAAAAAAAATTAGAAAACCCCATCTAATCTTCATATAAGACATGCTTTATATTTGGCAGCTGAAAATTTACATGAGCATAAATAAATCATCTTTATAAACATAACCTTTTCCCCAAAACAAGCCCCTGCAGAAAAATTATCATTTCATAGTATAAGGCCGCTATGTGCAAAACATCTTCTAAGAGAGTAGCATGAACTATTCATAAAAATAATTGGAGAAAGACAACCTACCTAATTTATCAAATCCGATCCAAGGATCCTTTAGCCGTATGGATAACCTAGCGCTACCATTTTCTTCTCTTTTTTTTCGCATAAAGTTCATCATCCTTTAGCAGGTATGTAGGTGGTTGGCTCACCAATTGCTTGGACACATGTTTTTTTTTTTATGCTAATCTATAAACAAAGTCATATGAGTCACTTAATCCTTAGGAGCGTGGACCCAAAGTCTATCAGCTTTTAATTCTCTTACATATAATAATTATTCAGTTACATGCTGCGATAAGCCAATTAATGTCCGATCATCCCATATACACTTAGTAGCAAAAATAGGAACATTCAGGGTTTTGCTAGTAGCCATCCTTACCAAATTGTATTACGGAACATTCAGTCAATATTTACCTAGAAAAACATAAGTCATTCAAAAATTTTAGGTGTCTTGAAACAAAAGTGGGAAAAAATAAAAATAATGGCACAAAAACTAAATTTGGCATTTTTAACTCTTGTAAATAACTAAATTATTTAATAATTTTTGTATTTTATTCTAAAATATAGTTTCTTCCAATAGGTTTTGGAAATACTAGCCAGTCTTTAATTGACCGAAAAATCAAGAATCAAGCAGTTAAGTTTATTATCCTTGAAACAAATCAAGTTGACCAAATTAATTAAAGATACCATATATTGGACCGTCAGTTAGTAAAGCCTCCTCTGCTTGGGCAACACGATTTTCGATTTTGAGCCAATCCCAACTCTCTAATGTGTAATGACGAATTGCCTACAAAAATAGTGTGTCTTCAATGTAATAATTAAAAAAATTCCAAAATGTAGTGTCAAGGTCGTGTACCTTAAAATCTACATCAGGAATATCGCGGGAAGCAATTGCTCCAATCAATTTTAGGACGTCCGCCACAAGTGCTGACAGTAATATGTCATCGGCAGAGAGGTTGTCCGCCACATATCGGACGGACAACCTCAACTGACGAACTTGACGCCCTTGAGTCCTCCTTATCTTACGGTTCCGAATCGTCTGGACCTTCCTCGCTCCATGAAGCCGCATCCGATCGTCAACTTAAAAAATTGAGGAGTTCAAAGTGATTGACAAAAGAGAATAAACCATTAAAAAAACCAATAATGCTATTTGTTATTATATTTCTCTTACGTGGCCTGATTCCTGATTATATGAAGTGTACAAAAAAATAATGGGAGAACCCATAGATAGATGTTGAAAACCCATAAACGTAGAATTTTCAACACTATATTTTAAAGGTTGAATGTCGAGGAGTAATTTCTCCACATGATTTAGCACGTCACCCCCTTTCATGATTATTGTCAATAGTATAACTTTCATATACCCGATCCTATCAAGACAAGAAATGTAGGATGACTTATCACTACAACCATTGTTAATTGGTACATAATAATTTATATGCATTATATATTTGACTCAACATAATTATATTTATACATATTAAATTATTAATTTGATGATTCAAATTATCTCATAAAGGTTAAGAACCCGTTTGTTGTAGTGATTATTCTCCCAACAACAAAATTTAGAGTTCATTTTCATATATCTGCAAGGTGAGTACTATGACAATTAGAAAGAAAAAAAAAAAGAGGAAGTTTTCATAAAAAAAAAAAAAAGGAAAGTGTTTATGACACGTGTATGCCTCACCCGTGACCAAGCTACATGTCATCCATAAAGCCTCGGATGACACGTCGACACCTATCAAATGGACAAACCTTAACGATCAAAACTGAGATTACAAGTTTACAACTGATGATATATGTTTGCAAAAGGAAAAAAAAAATTACAATTTACAAGTGAAGAAGCTAGCCTGGAACTAAATTGGCATTACAGTAGCTAGCCACATAAACCCTAACAACTACTTCCATGTCCATCAAAAGAGCAGTTCATGGCCCAAAAGTTGAGCACTCCCTTAGCTCTTTGTTCGCTAAGCAATCTCAAGTCTCCTCTTCAAATACGAAGCCAACGAACACCGCACCAAATGAATTCGAGAATGAGGTGAGGGAGCAGTGCAAATCAGGTAGAATCAGCCTCAAGGAAGCTCAAAAATACTTTGATGATTTGATTTCATCGAAAGACACGGCAACCATCGACACTTTTAATCATCTGTTCAGTTCGGTTGCCCAGCTTAAATCCCATAACACTGCTTTTTCTATGTACCGGAGGTTGAATTATGCTGGTGTTGGGCCTTCTTTGTACACATTGAATATTTTGGTTAGTTGTTGTTGCCATTTGAGGTCAATAAAACATGGGTTTTGTGTGCTTGGCGAGATTATGAAGAGGGGTTTCGAGCCTACCTTGGTTACTTTCTCTACTTTGCTTAAAGGAATGTGCCTGGAGGGTAAGGTAGCGGATGCAGTTGAACTGTTTGATAAAATGAGTGAGAGAGGGCTTCGAGGGGATGTGGTTCTCTATGGGATTCTGATTAACGGGCTTTGCAAGATCCGCGAGACGGGTGTGGCTATTGAGTTGCATAGGAGGATGAGGAATGAGAATATTAAGGGTAATGTAATGCATTATGGTATGATTATTGATTCTCTTTGTAAAGATGGAAACCTGCGGAATGCATTGAAGATGTTTGATGAGATGGTTGGTGAGGGAATTACCCCTGATGTCATTGTTTATACTTCGTTGATTAATGGGTTTTTAAGCAAGGGAAGCTTGAAAAGAGCAGTGAGTTTTGTCAGTGAAATGCTGGATAGAGGTATTTTTCCAGATGTGGTCACTTACAATTTGTTGATTCATGGGTTTTGTGAATGGAAATTGTGGAAAGATGCGGTCTGTCTTTTCCAACGAATGGTGGATGAAGGGATTTCCCCCAATGAAGTGACCTATTCAATTCTGATTGATTGTGTGAGCAAGGAAGGGAGGATCAAAGAAGCTTATGAGATATTTGAGGTGATGGTAAAGCAAGGGAAGGAGCCTGGTCTTTATGCTTATAACTCACTCTTGAATGGCTTGTGCTTGCTGGGAAAGATGGAGGATGCAATGAAGCTGTATCAGTTGATGGTAGACAGAAACATTGAGCATAATGATGTGACCTATAATATGTTGATTCATGGCTATTGCAAGGCAGAGAAGATTGATGAAGCAATTCGGCTGTTTCAAGAAATGAAAAGCAAGGGATTGAAGCCAACTGCAACGACTTACAACATTCTTATGCGAGCACTTTTCCGAGAAGGGAGAACCGAAACTGCTAAAGAGACGTTTAATGAAATTCATCTCTCCGGTCAATCTCCATCTTTTCCTACGTACATAATCCTCTTAAATGGACTTTGCAAAAGGGGGCTCATTGAAGAGGCAATGGATCATTTTCAGTCTCTCAAGAAGAAGAAATTTAAACCTGATATTAAGGTCTTCTGCATGCTGCTTGAGGGGTTGTGCCAAGCTTCTAGATTGGAAGAAGCAAGACAATTATTTGATGAAATCTCAGAGGTGGGAATTGATCCAGACATTATAGCTTACAACATATTAATCAATGGCTTTTGCAAGAAAGGAATGTTATTGGAGGCTAGTAAACTGCTTACGCAAATGGAAGAAAGGGGCTGTAAACCTGATGCCATTACCTTCAACACCGTTATTCAGGGGTTTCTCACAAAAAATGAGGTGGACAAAGCAATGGAGCATCTTAAACTCATGCGAGAAAGAAACTTCGTTCCAAATGAAGCAGTAACTTCACTGTTGCTACACCTTGCCTTGGCGGATTCCAAATATCTGTCAATCATTATGTCTCTTCCAAGTGTTTCTAAAGATAATTTGTTTCCTGAAAAATCTGAAAAGATGCGGAAAAGAAAAGCTAAATAAATTATCTCGATTTTATTAGCAAGTATCTATTTTCCTTTATGCAAGGAAATAGCCACTCTAAACCTAGATGGCTTCCCCCTCGCAGGAGGATGGGTTTCCAATGGCACAGAATATATTATCTGGAAAAGCAAAGGAATTCCAAGCCACTCCACATTCCCGGAAGTGATCCACTCCATGCGCCCTCCGTTTCATCTCTTACCATTCTCCTCTCCGGTGGCATAGTCTCCACGCAGGCAAAAAAGGGCAATTCAAGATGCAATTTAATTTCAAAGCCACCTAGCAGGGATGCCGCTGCATCCCCAGCCGAGCCAAACGATGGAGCCAAAGAAATGGAATATAAAATGAAGCTTCTGAACCATTACATATCACCATAGACTCTTTGAGGTGGCCGTGGGCCTAGAAATGCTGCATCCTCAAATATTGAACCAAATTCCTCCACTTCCATTTATTTTTATTGGATTAGATACGACATTCATCATCTTCCAAGTATCACTAACCAGTTAAAACGCTTTTCTTTATGAAATAGTTTAACGCATTTGATAATAAGCTAGCTGGAAGAGTGAAATAGCAAACAGGAACAAGTACTTGGGAATGAAACACAAAGAGGTATATTTGGACTTGGAGATAGATGGCAGAGCGCAAATGTATATACAGTGCAATTGTACAATGCTATGCGAGGGTAGCCCTCTTGCTACCCCTACCCCTAGCCCTGCCCCTGGTAGATGGGACATTCCTACCCTTACCCCTGGTAGATGATACGTTGGTGGAAGTTCCTGCAAGTTTCTCTGGAAGCTCTTCCTCACTTTTTTCATGATCAGTATCTTCGTCAAAACTCTCAGTTTTCTCGGATTCTTCCTCTTGAGGGAATTTTCCAGAAGCTTCCTTCTTTGAGAGTTGATCTCGAAGCTCTCTAAGCTTTCTTTTCTTTGCATTCAAGACACTAAGAAACTAAAAAGAAGATAAAGGCAGCATCAGTTCTAACCTATCTCAAAAGAAGACAACAATTCACAGCATTAAGTTGAATAACATATCATCCATTATCCAACACTGCATGAAACAAAATGTAATTCTATTGAGCTGCATTTAAATTTCACTTTTTATTAAGTAAAAGATTAACTCATTGATAAAGGAACTACTGAGAACCTTAAGCAAGCCAAAAAGCTTTGGAATATTCACAACTAAAGTCTAAGGATCCAGCCAGAAATATTTCAATAATGATCAAAACAAAGTTTCCTCTTCGATCAGAAGATATCATTGAGACTGAGTTCAAGGTAATAGATTAGAGTTTCTCATGAGCTATGTGGCAGATATGTCGCTGAGGCTTCAGACAATGAGAGAGATTAAACAGGATTGACATCAGCAGATGTTATGATTCTACATGGAGATGGAATACCATCTCATCAAGTAAATATCAGCAGATGTTAATCCTGTTGATGGGGATACTGTTCTAGTATCAAAAAAAAAAAAATGATCCATTCTCACAAACTATGCAAGATCAAAAACTGAATTCGCAGACCTGATCCGGCCTTCAGTTTTTCTTAGTATAGCAGGACACAGTGGTCCTTTAGTTGGAAACATATCGCCTTCCAGGTTAATACACTGTAGACAAACGCATGAAGTTCTTTACATGTGAATTCAAAAACCAGATGCACAAAGGCAGAAAAACATCAAAGTAACTGAAATCCTATGCAAATACATAAAGCTTTCTTTCTCTAATGAGACTCAAAAATTTGCTCATGTGTCAATGGCACATAATTTGGCCAAACTTGTTTAAACAAAAATCCTAGCAGACATTCCCTTTGATTTAAAATCATACCAAACACAATCTCAGCTGTTTTGCTCCAATCTTCACTAGTTGATGATGGAAAAGTTAATAGCACAGCACAACACACTTTAGAAAGGGGATTAGATGGAAAGAGGCAAAGAAAATAACAGTGAAGCACATACCTTTCCATATATTGCAGATTCAAACTCCACCTTCTCACTACTGAATTTCTCACTTTGTGTCAAACATTTCTCAGCTTCCCCCTTCAACCGCTCAAATGACTCTGTCTTTTTGACAACCTCTTCCTGAATACATGTAAAGTCAAACAATATTGCCTTCAGAATATTTATTCCATATCCTTTATTGTACACTTTTGGATAAAAGTAAAAAAATTATCCACCCCACTGCATACATCAACCCTAACAATATTCGCAACAAGAGAAACATCAAAATCAAGAAACTACTTGCCAAAGCAACGCAAAAGGGTCAGCGAATATTTACATCCCACCAATCAAAAACATGTATAACTGTTTGCTTCTTGAATCTCAACCAAAGCCAGTCTCCTGGCCATGCTGAGGTTTCCCATTCCACGTGGTTTTAAATTGTTTCCTCCTACGAGATTGCCCCCTCTCTTTCTGAAAGCACTCAATGGTGAATTCTTCCATCCTTGTTTAGAAAAATGAGTTCAGGGCCATAAACCCATTTGAACAGCTCGTATAGAAACAACACTAATACATTCCAATATCAGTCTATTAGCTAGACACAGCCTTTGACCTTTACAATTGTAACTGAATTAGCAACATTTCATTGCTCGAGCGGGAACAAGTTACAAGCATAACTCATATTTGAACCATATTTCCGAGGAATAGCAGTGAAACACCTTCTCTAAAAACTTAGTTAAGTCTAGAAATGGTCTATAGCTTCTTACAATGAATAAACAATAATGGAGCCATACATGCAACACACTACAGACTTACACTGAGCCTAATGTTAGCATCCATAAGAAAGTCCAAGATCCCTGCAGTACTCTTCTTACTATCCGGCGAAGGCTGGCATTTCCATCTCCACTCCAGCTTCGTCCCTTCCTTCTCAAAAGTCCACGACAACTACAACCCAATAAAACAACAAGAACAAATGCACCAAGAATTCAATCCAAATTCACAAACTTCGCAAACCTTACCCGCAATTAATCAGCTAATTTCAAAAGAGACCCAAAAAGAAGGGAACACAAAAAAAAAAAGAAGAAAACTAACCCGTTTATACCCATCACCGGCGTCAGTGAAGCGGTAGACGGAGCCAGGCATCTGAAACCCTAAATGGGTCTCGGCCAATTGGATGTAAACAGACACAGGCTGGTCCCATTGCTCCGCTCTCTCCTTCACCTCCTCTTCAGTGGCTGTCAATTTCAACAACCAAACCCAAAAAGAAAAAAGAGAGTATTTTATATAAGAACCGAAACACAAAGATTGTGTCTTTTCATTTTTGAAGAACTAAACAGAAGTAGAAAATTGATGGTGGGTGGGTTTGGGTACCGTTGCAGAGCCAGGAGTGGAGGCCGTCGGTGAAGGAGAGGTGGAAGTGGGAAGAGAACCATGTGCCCTTCACGAATATTGGGTCAAGCTCCGTTACTAGTTTCAGGCATGTGTGCCTGGGCGCTGCTCCTTCTCCTCCTCCTCCTCCTTCTTTCTTCTCCATTCGTGTCTTCTTCTGCTTTTCGGTTTGATCTTTGTTAGTTCCTTCTTAGAGAAGCTCAATGTGTTGGGTTTTTTGGCGGTTATATATATATTTAGTCCCTCTACTATATCGAATTGATAAGAATGGTCCCTTTATGCTAATTACGATTAATTAGGTCTCTATACTCTTCTAAAATGATAAATTTGGACCCCCAGTCCGGTTTAATTCGTAATTAGCTGACGTAGCACTTTTTAAGCACCTATGTGGGCCCCACATGTCAGAAAATTAATTTTTATATTATTTTCATGATCGATATATGGGGCCCACATTTGTCACGTCAGCTAATTACCAATTAATCCGGATTGGGGGACCAAATTTATCATTGAAGATGAGTAGGGGAACGTAATTAATCTTAATTAGCGTAGAGGGACCATTGGTTTCAATTCAATTTAGTAAAGGGACCAATCATATACTCACTCCAAATAAAATTGTACAAAAATATAAAAAAATTTACATGAGGAGAGGAAGTACCAAAGGTAATATATATTCTCACTTATTAAGCCACTTAAATTTAAAAAATATATTACACCACTTTAATTATTAAAAATAAGTATAATTTTTATGTAATATGTAAAAAAAAAAAAGAAAGAGAATAATTAGGGGATTAATATAAATTTTTTTAAAGTTAGTTCTCATTAAAACTAAAAAATATTTATTTTTATGTTACAAATTATTTTTAAATAATATTATTTTTTAATAAAAGAGGTGAAAGTTACAAATTAAAGATATTGATACAAGTAAATAAGAAAATAAGCTTTAAAAAATAAATATAGAAACAATTAATAACAAAAATGATAAGGACATGGAATATAAGTTCATATAATATAAATCCTTACCCAAAGAAATTCTAAATTTAAAATGAAAATGAAAAAACTTTATTTGAAAAAATCTTTGTGAAGACTAAAATTAATGATTAAATTTTAAAAAATTTTATAAAAAATTATTTTGGGTAAATATGGCATTTACATAATTAGTTAAAGTATCAAGAAAAATATAAAATATTTAGTCTAACACAATGAACTTTTAAAATCATAAAATAAATATGATATATAAAATAAGTATGATATATATAAAAAGTAAGAAATAAATTAAAATATTATTTATTCAATATAAAATGAAAATCATGTATCACAAAAAGTTAATAACAACTTGTTAAGATAAACTGAATGCTATCAAAATATTGATACATATAAATAATATTAATAATATAGAAATAGAGAAATTTATTATAAACAACTATTAAAGATAAGTATAAAATATTTCTAATAAATTAACGAGTCAAAATATTTATATAGAGTATTCTATCTCACAAAATAACTAAAAAAGTTTTCAAAACTTAAGTTTAGAATAGAAATGAAACGCCCCGACCCGCATTTACCATACACAGTAAACACGTGCCGGAACTGTAACGATCCAACCAAACAATCCCAGCATACAGTGTATATAACAGAAAACTAGCTCAACAGCCCAAATTATAAACATCAGAAATCTGGCCCTTCGGCCCAACATCAAAATATATCACCCGAACCCGGGAACAACAAATGATAAAATTGGCCCAAGGCCCAACAACAGCAATAAACAACACAGCGGAAGACTTAATAACTCACAAAGACACTGTATGCGACACTGATGCAAACTATGGATCCGAGTCCTATCCAAGGGATAATGCCGCAGCATGTCTAGAATGCATCAAACCTGAACCACAAATAACTCAACCTACGGGATGAAAGCCAGCAGGTGAGGGGTGAGTCCGAAGTGCTCACCAACCAAGGATAAACAGAGATATGCAGGCAACTATAATACTTCAAAGAAGAAATACAGACAATAGTCACAACCATACCAAAGACAATACCGTACAAGACAGACCTAACTCAAAGACTCGACCCAAACGTACCAAGGACTTTATTATTATTCCAATTATCTTTTTGGCCCCGTCACGGATAAGCTAAGGTCGTACCAGGCTATCAACCTGTTTATGGTGCCAGATCAAAAGAACCCGGGATCAACATCCCAATATCAAATCTCAGGGATCAACATCTCAATCGAAATCTCAGGGATCAACATCTCAATCACAATCTCAGGGATCAACATCCCAATAACTGTAACAGCCCGGGTAAAAATTTTGGATTTTTACCGGACTGTAAAAGTCTATTTACCGTGATTTACTGTTGAATTAATCTTGGGTAATTAATTCAAGGTAAATCGGGAGTT
>JAKUCV010003022.1:44867-84780 GCA_028386065.3 Turnera subulata
CCATATTGATGGTCTTTCCATTGTCGTGAGCACTTCGGACTCACCCCTCACCTGCGGGCTTTCATCCCGTAGGATGAGTTGTTTGTTGTACAGGCTTGGTGCATTCCAGACAGGCTGCGGCGTTATCCCTTGGACGGGCTTGGATCCATAGGTTGCATCTATTACGCATACAGTGTTAGTGAGTCTTTAAGTCTTCCGCTGTGCATACTTTTGTTATTATTGGGCCATTGGGCCGGATGAGTTTCTATTGTTGTTTTTAATATGGGCTGTTGAGCCCGGATATTCGTTGTGTACACTGTATGCTGGTCTTATCTTGGTTGGGTTGTTACAGTTCCGACGCGTGTTTACTGTGTACGGTAAATACGGGTCGGGGCGTCTCAATAACAATCTCAGGGATCAACATCCCAATAACAATCTCAGGGATCAACATCCCAATAACAATCTCAGGGATCAACATCCCAATAACAATCTCAGGGATCAACATCCCAATCAAACCGGCATCAACATGCCCATCACAAGTAACCCAGATCATGGCCACTACAAAACAGTCTCAAACCATCCGGTCGTACCTCTACTTACCACGTGACAATAAAATCACCATCTCAAATCAACTTCCAATTTCTATTTTCTCCCTTTTTCCCAATTATTCATATCACAGTTTATTCCAATTTTCCAACTTCCTATTAACTTAAGTTATACAACAGACCAATCCATCAACAGTTTCATAGCATCAATTACTCACAATCCAACATCAATCACAACACAGTATCCAAGAAACCAATAACAATCAACTTAGCAGTTCAATCAAGCAGGACAATATCAGCGAATCACACTCAGAACCAACATCAACAATCCATATCATCAAGTATCCAACAATAATATATATCATCACAATTTCCAATATTCATTTCCTCAAGTTATTCAACTTTCCATTATCACAAGTTATTCCACAGACCCAACCAATCAACAATCTCATAACTCCAATTATTCACAATTAACAGTTCAACAATTATCCACAATTTCCACAAGACCAACAACACAGTCCAACAACAACAACAACAATAACCATCGCAGTCAAATAACTATCAATGATCGTCTCAGCAGTTCAATCAAACAACAAATCACATACAGTATTACAGGCACATATCAAGGGTTATCCATCCTCACAACAAATATTACAAAGATATCAACAACAATAACCATAAGATGCAATGGAACCTATGTAGTTCCAAGACCAACCATCCCGGCTATTACGGGTGGACTGACGTATATGCATCCTCACCTTGGCCTGTTATTAACTCTGGGTTTCCACCACAAGTCCCAAAGCCGGTTCCTCGTTGAACTGCTCGGTATCAACTCCTATACAACACATAGTATGCATACATAAGATGGACAACAATGGTATGCGAATGAAAGTTTAATGTCATAACAATAAAATAAGATGTTAGCCTGCTCGGTTATCGTCTTGGGTTATACCATATTTATCATCATCTTTTACCATTATTAATCCATTTCTAAGATAATATATCGTGTTCATATCTGGGTATTATTCCGATATTTAATACTTGATAATACCCTTTTCCAAAATATTTTTCATGAAAATAATCATTTCCTATATCATATACTCTTTTCCAAAAATTATTTCCATAAAATAATTATATAACATATATTACTTTCTACCATAAAATAATTTCTCCACATGATAACGTAAATATATATTTTCCAAAATATATTCACAAGAACTACTTACCATAATATAATTTCCTAGGAAAAATATTCATACATATATTATTTTTAGAAACATATCCATAGTGTATATACTAAAGCTATAATAATTTTTTTTATATATATAAGAGATATAAACCATGTCACAATTACCTTATTTTCTTAGAAATAATAATGTGTCAAAGTAATTATTCCACTTAAAATCATATAGCATTTATTTCCTTTCCAAAAAAATATAATCATATAATTAATTTTTCTAGAAAATATATTTTCATCTCTTTTCTTTTTTTTTTTTAACAGACTGGGCCCAAGGGTTAAGCCCAAATCCAAACCCCAAGGCCCAACTGGTTCAGCCCATGCCCAGGCCAAACCCAGCCCACAAATACAGCCCGCGACCCGGTTGAAGAAACGGGTCAACCCGACCCAGAGACCCTATCCGGGTCGTCTTCAACCCAGCTCACCTAGCGAGGCGGCGGCGTGAGGAGACGGCACAGAAACGAAGGTGCGTCGACGGAGGCAGAGACGACACAAGGAAAGCGCGACGAAGCGGCAGCTGTTGGCGTGGCCTGCTGCGGTGGCGACGAGCGGCAGGGAGGAGGTGCAGCCCGTCGAGTCCACAGCCGTGTACGACGCGTCAGGCGGTGGGATCAGGCGGCGATGGCTGCGTTCGAACGGCGAAGGCGAGAGGGAGGCGAAGGTGTGGGTGGTGGAGTGTGAGGTGGCGCGGGTTGCTTCCACGTGAACAGTGTCCATGGAGGGGAGGAAGGGAAGGTGACGAGCTGGTGATGATGTGGCGCTCTGGTTGGTTGAGGTGTTTATGTTATTATTTTTTTCCTTTTCTGATATGGGTTTTGTGAAGAGAGCAGGGTAACTGGTTTTCTTTTGTAGAGGAAGGAACGGGAAGAATAAGCTGGCAATGAAGAGATAAAGATGAAGGCTGTGTGCATGGAAGCAGATGAAGGCGTGTAGGGAAAAGAAAGGCAGAGTCACGAGCAGCACAGGTAAGTCACAGCCTGTGATGGCAAAAATCCCCATTGTCGCGGGGATCCGCGGGGATTCCCCGCTGTGGGGACGGGGATGGGGGCGATTATGGACCCGTGGGGATGGGGATGGGGAGGATTTTCAACCCGAGACTAATTTGAGGATGGGGATGGGGATCATAGTACCCACCCCGCGGGGATCCGCAAAAATATTAAGTAACGATTTTACCCTTCTAGTTACTCCATATACAAATATATATATTTCAAGTTTGGATTTTTACCCATTTTGTTCAAGTATAAAACAAAAAAAAGGTAAAAAGATAATATAATATAAACTATAAGTTCACTTCAATTCACTTATTTTATTTTATTTTCCTTTCTAGGGTTGATTGGATTTGAATCTTTTGGTGGTAATATATAGTTTTAGATAATAATATATATTTTGTAATGACACTAGCATTAATATGTATTTTGTAATTGTTTGGAGCTAAATTTCAAGTTTTCAATTTTTGAAGTGATGAAAATTTAAAATGTATAATTTGAGTCGTGGGGATCCGCGGGGATCCGTGGGGATTGCGGGGAGCGGGGATGGGGATAAAATTCCCCCCGCAATGAGGGATGGGGATGGGGATGGGGAGAGTTTTAAGTCGCGGGGATGGGGCGGGGATTCCTCTACCCGCACATTCCCCGCCCCGTTGCCATCCCTAGTCACAGGTGTAACAGGAGTTGACGGCTGCATAATTCAATTATGCAGTCGTGTCCCGTCCGGACCAGAAAATAACTACATACCCCCTTAGTTATTTTCTGGTGTGATTTTTCTGAGGATTCCGGGACCCCAAAAATACCAACTTAGGTCCAAAAAATCCACGGAAAAATCTCGAGCGCGGGAAAAGACTCGGTTACGAAAAACGACGCCCGATTTACGTTGAATTAATTACCCAAGATTAATTCTTTCGGTAAATCACTGTATAACGACTTTAACAGTCTCGGTAAAAATCCAAATTTTTACTCGGGCTGTTGCATTCTACCCACCTTAAAAAGAATTTCGTCCCCGAAATTTCGTCGTCTTATCTATGGGTCCTACTACGATAAGCTTCTGGTATACTCCACCAGGTGTCCAAACTCAACGCGAGGTACCGCTTATACCCTTAAGCGACATCTCATCCTCTATAAGAACCGAACCTCATGACTGGCACTGCTTTCCCGACAAGCTCCGATGAAGAACCTCCGAAGAAACGCTTCAAGACGAACATCATCAGTCTCAAAGAACATATGGTGGTCTCCCCAAGACAGCGAAAGAAGCGTGCCAGTAAGAAAGCTGAGGATCGGAAGGGCAAGGCAACGGCTGAAAGCAGCACTCCACTGCAGACACTCACGCAGCTGAACATTTCACTGAGGAAGATCAGCTCGGTGGTGATGCAGATAGAACAGGCGTGCGCGGAGCTCTTCCCTCACGTGAAAAACATACAAAAGCTTGTAAAAGATCTTGAGAAGCAAGTAACTCCTTAGAGTACTTCTTCTCCGTATTGTAAGCCGTTATGAAATAAATAAAATAAGTTTTCCTTCTGAAGCCAAAACTCTTATATTACGAAGTCTTATATTAAACAGAAAATCAAAACATCTCAAAGCAAAACAAAAATTCAACAATAAGAATATAAAATCAAACATAAAGAGATTAAAAATAAAATTCGTTTAAAAAAACCAAAACTTAAAGAAGTTAAAACAAAAAATGTTTTCATGTTCGGCGCTCTAGATCGGTCGTAAACATCCTCGATCCCGAGAAACTTAACACGCACAGCTAACGGTGACGTCGGTTTCCCTCGTGAAAAAGACGTCCGTTATCTTGCAAGGCGATAATCACGAGAGCGTCATGTGTCCCTCGATAGAAACGTTATCCACTTGTCCACAAATTTCGCATGAGCCAAAAACGTCTGTCAAGTCTCGTATCCCTCCATGATGTCCGAACAGGTGCAAGCTTGTCGCACATGCACTCTACTCGAGGTATGGTCCCATCAGTCTAGCCTCAATGGTCACGGATGCAGGTGATAAAAGATGCAGGAAAATATAGAAAAACCATAAAAAGAAACGCCAAGGTAGCCAGGGCGATAGAAAATCATAAGATGGGAAGGAGCTGAAAAACACTGGCATTTGTAGCCCGAAAAACGTATAAAGTAACGAAGTAATAAATGAGGCAACGAAAAAATTTTCAAAAACAACACCTTGAAGAATGAAAACCATTTGGAGCTTTGTGAAGGGAATCTGCTTTTCCCATCACCGAAAAATCCTTTAGACTTTCCCGGGGATAGGTGGGGTCTAAACTTGGAAAAACAAAATGGTAAACATTTTTCTATAAAAGGCAAAACAACGAAAAGCAAAAACCACAAAGCATCCAAGAGAAAGCAAAACATCCAGGCAACCAAGACCACAATGTTCAGAAAACAAAACACCACACGTCGAGACAACATGCCTGCTCCATCACCCGTCTTCTTCGTCGAAGGTGCCAACCTAGGCAGAAGAAACCGGCTGGCCTACAACATGGTCAACGAGCGTATAGAGGAACTACCGAACGAGCTCAGTAGAATGCCCCTTCTGGTCTTCGTCGACGAACTCTACTCCTCCAGATTCTTCGTCACCCCCATGGAAAAGACGTTCTTCCTAGAGGACCAAGGCACCCTGAGGATCTCCTTCTACGGCTTGGCCAACTCCGTCATGTTTTTCATTTCTGAAAGACTTTAGGAGTTCAACCTAGAGTCCACTTGCCATTTCCTGGACCAAGGCACCAACTACCAGTTCTCGATGACTGCCCAAAGCATGCCCAGAGTAACTCGTCTACCTCCAACTTGGCCAAAGGCCCGACTACTGGTGTGGAACTACAGAGGAGTCACTAGGCGTTCCCAAGAGTTCTCGTGTACCCTGAGGGACCTGAAGAACCAGTACAAGCCCAACATGGTTCTTCTCACGGAGACCCAATGGTAGCCTAAAGACGATCACGGTCTCATCCCACTTCGGTTCCCTCAAGCAAACCGGTTCGAGCTTCCTGGCCAGAATAACACAGGCGGCATGTGGTTGTCGTGGAGCGACAGTATCATGGTCAACATCAACAATGACCCCAACAGCTTCAGGGTCAACGTCGTGCCGAGAAGATGAATGTATTATTTTTATAATATAATGTAATTTTAATGTTTGTAATATTAATATTAGCAATATTAATAATATTTATATTTCCGCTTATTTATGGCATCATTTACCTCTTATGTGAATGTTCTGCGACAACTGGCGTCCTTTGACTAGATCCATAATGCACTAACTAAAATGATATAAAATAATAAACAAATGGAGCGAACTATGCAAACAAGATCAACAAACACACAAGGACTTCCCAACAAGACCTAACGCCCGCTCCGCTACCAAAATGAAACGCCCCGACCCGCATTTACCATACACAGTAAACACGTGCCGGAACTGTAACGACCCAACCAATCAATCCCAGCATACAGTGTATATAACAGAAAACTAGCTCAACAGCCCAAATTATAAACATCAGAAATCTGGCCCTTCGGTCCAACATCAAAATATATCACCCGAACCCGGGAACAAAAAATGATAAAATCGGCCCAAGGCCCAACAACAGCAATAAACAGCACAGCGGAAGACTTAATAACAAACAAAGACACTGTATACGACACTGATGCAAACTATAGATCCGAGTCCTGTCCAAGGGATAACGCTGCAGCCTGTGTGGAATGCATCAAACCTGAACCACAAATAACTCAACCTACGGGATGAAAGCCAGCAGGTGAGGGGTGAGTCCGAAGTGCTCACCAACCAAGGATAAACAGAGATATGCAGGCAACTATAATACTTCAAAGAAGAAATACAGACAATAGTCACAACCATACCAAAGACAATACCGTACAAGACAGACCAAACTCAAAGACTCGACCCAAACGTACCAAGGACTTTATTATTATTCCAATTATCTTTCTGGCCCCGTCACGGATAAGCTAAGGTCGTACCAGGCTATCAACCTGTTTATGGTGCCAGATCAAAAGAACCCGGGATCAACATCCCAATATCAAATCTCAGCGATCAACATCCCAATAACAATCTCAAGGATCAACATCCGAATCACAATCTCAGGGATCAACATCCCAATAACAATCTCAAGGATCAACATCCCAATAACAATCTCAGGGATCAACATCCCAATAACAATCTCAGGGATCAACATCCTAATAACAATCTCAGGGATCAACATCTCAATCAAACCGGCATCAACATGCCCATCACAAGTAACCCAGATCATGGCCACCACAAAACAGTCTCAAACCATCCGGTCGTACCTCTACTTATCACGTGACAATAAAATCACCATCTCAAATCAACTTCCAATTTCCATTTTTTTTCCTTTTTACCAATTATTCATATCACAGTTTATTCCAATTTTCCAACTTCCTATTAACTTAAGTTATACAACAGACCAGTCCATCAACAGTTTCATAGCATAAATTACTCACAATCCAACATCAATCACAACACAGTATCCAAGAAACCAATAACAGTCAACTCAGTAGTTCAATCAAGCAGGACAATATCAGCGAATCACACTCAGAACCAACATCAACAATCCATATCATCAAGTATCCAACAATAATATATATCATCACAATTTTCAATATTCATTTCCTCAAGTTATTCAACTTTCCATTATCACAAGTTATTCCACAGACCCAACCAATCAACAATCTCATAACTCCAATTATTCACAATTAACAGTTCAACAATTATCCACAATTTCCACAAGACCAACAACACAGTCCAACAACAACAACAACAATAACCATCGCAGTCAAATAACTATCATTGATCATCTCAGCAGTTCAATCAAACAACAAATCACACACAGTATTACAGGCACATATCAAGGGTTATCCATCCTCACAACAAATATTACAAAGATATTAATAGCAATAACCATAAGATGCAATGGAACCTATGTAGTTCCAAGACCAACCATCCCGACTATCACGGGTGGAATAACGTATATGCATCCTCACCTTGGCCTGTTATTAACTCTGGGTTTCCACCACAAGTCCCAAAGCCGGTTCCTCGTTGAACTGCTCGGTATCAACTCCTATACAACACATAGTATGCATACATAAGATGGACATCAATGGTATGCGAATGAAAGTTTAATGTCGTAACCATAAAATAAGATGTTAGCCGGCTCGGTTATCGTCTCGGGTTATACCATATTTCTCATCATCTTTTACCATTATTAATCCATTTCTAAGATAATATATCGTGAAACGCTCAAGTCCCAATTTATAATATAAAATAGAATTTAAATATAAAATGACCAAATTGCCCTTATCATTCCCGGGACACAAAAAATCATCAACTAAACACCCGTATCCCAAATAACCCATTAAATTAATTACAACATGAGAAGTGACCAAAATGCCCTTCTACCCGGGATACAGTATCAACAACAAGATCAACATTCAATCAAATAATAAATAATACAATAGAATCAAGTACGCAGCGGAAAATAAAAATCCATAGCAACATGCATGCAATGAACCCTATGGATCCGACCCGAGGAGAAAAGCACCGTCACCTGCTGATATGCACCACTGCTCAATGAGCAGTTAACCTGTAAAAGACTGTGAGGGAGTGAGACTAACCACTGTCTCACCGCAAACAAATAAACCAAAGTATACTAATACAAATCAACTACAAATACACCCGCATTAAGCAAAAGCAATCACAGTGCACAAACAAGTCACAATACACAACACAAGTCATCATCAGACTTCAAACCATCACTTATCATTACTTATATTATTATCTTTGTTATTAGGTTTAACTATTTTATTAGGATTTAATATTTTATTAGGGCCCCCTACTGTGTGCGTCGAGCTCGGTCCCGTCTCATGAGACAACCAGGCATAAGCCTAATATAAACAGGGCAAGGCCCAATACAATCACTGAGAGAGAGATAGACAGAGAGAAAGAGGGAGGTAGAAAGGGAGAGGTAAAAAGAGGGAGGTAGAACCGGTCATCACAGACCCATATGCTAAACCGCATATACTATGCTATCCCGCATGCAATCCCGAGGGGTATCACTTCCCGCTCGAACCAACCGGTCAACAGCCCGCAGTAGAATTATTATTATTATTGTAGTTCCTTAATCTCAATTATGCTTAAAGAGTTGTGCCATACGCTATGATCAAATAGGATTATGTGAATTTCATATCTTATTCTCAATATGGTGAAAGAATATTGATATTTTAATAATGACGCATATAATTGATCGAATTTGAGGCAATAAATAACATAGTATAGTTATTTAAAACTCGGCTGGATATATATAATAATATTTGTTAGCATCAAAAGAAAATATAGAATAATATTTGGGTTAAGGGGACGTAAAGAATAACTTAATTCCAAAAATATATAACCTATAAAGAAAAAGAAATATGACGAGAATTAAAATCTCCATTATATTGGAATATTAAATTCTCACTTTATGAACGTTAGATCTATATATATTCAGGTTTTGAGATAATTGTTTTTTTGAACAGTTTGAGATAATTGTTTTTGAAATGAAGTTTTAGACATTTTCACCAAAAAAAACTCCACCCCCACCACCCCCTGAAGCCCGGACCACAACCATGTAGTACTCCCGAGGCGTAACAATAGCCCAACAAAAGCCCATATGTAGCTGCTGCAGGCTCGCAGCTCCAACTCGAGAGAAGCAGGAAGAGAAATTAATGTAGTTCCTCCACTCTGCATCTCCCTTACTGTTAAATGGCGAGACCCTGAAAACTTGAATAAGTTTTTACTAATTAAAACTGCAGGGAGCAAGTAATTTAATTTGTGGTTTCTTGTGATATGATTGCAGTTTTTTTTTTTCAATTGAATCAACAAGTTGACTAATAGTTTAGAAATTTGCTCTTGGATAAATTGTAGTACCACTCACTACCAGTACTTATTCATTTGACACAGGGATTAGAAAATAGAAACTGAAAATTTTGCAAAAGGAGGTAGCGACCCAATTATAGTTCTTAATCGAAGGAGAAGATTAATTACAATAATCTGCTTAATATATTCATCTGTTGTTTTACCATGTGAGATCAAACAGAATTACAGAAAATTGAAAGCTTTGCTATTGGGTTAGATGTTTCAAGATTAATTAACAAAATCCATGCCAACTCATGGGATGACAAAGTTGATGATTTCATGTCTAAACAATTTCAAGACTAATGCGTCACTGTTGACAAATACAGGCACTTAAGTTGCTAGCCAGCATACAGCAATACAATATTCATGGTCCAAGCTGGAGTGGTGCTCAGAAATTTCCCACGAAGAATTGCAACACTGTTGAAATAACAATTAAGAAACAATCAACTCTCTTGATACTTTACAGACTTCCTCCATAAACTAGCTAGATGAACATAGAAATGCACACTTTTAATATGCAGTAAATAAGGTACGTAGAGAGGGGAAGGAGAGCTTGGGAAACAAGTACAGGAGACTTGCTTTTCTTGCTTGTGATCTAACCTTTCTCTGAAACCCATATATTAAAAAGAATTAAGAAAATCCCAGTAGTCAACCGTCAAAATCCTAAAACCAATAAGATATTCATGATAACACATGATCCTTCGTCAAAGCTATTTTTTATCCTCTAAAGCTTACAAGTTACCATTATAAATACCCTCCTATAACCATGCATATAGTTATATATCTTGTCATTGCTGTCCAATTAGAAATCATGAAGATCCTCAACCTTGTTCTGACTGCTTTCTTTGCATTTCGGGTCATATACATCCAGTAGAATTTTGCGTGGCGAGTTAGATGGGAAGCTTGCTTTGCAGTCTCTTCAAAGGGGTCCTGTCCCTCCTTCTGGACCATCAGGATGCACCCACATTCCTGGTAAGCCAGGACCAAGCTGCCCCACTAATCTAGTCAATGAAGTTCACTACGCTGCTATTGCTCTGCCCAGAGCCAGTGCTTATACCCCGCTCATGATCCCAATCAACGTTGCTAGCAATCAAACATGAGCTTTTGTATTCTTTAGATTAGAAACCTAATTCTCAGGTTTCAGGTTTCCGGGTAAAGTAACTAGCCAGACCATTCAGGACCGAATTACTGGTCTGAAATATTCATTGAATTCTACTGTTTGTTCTTTCAGTTTTCTTAGTGTACATACATCTTTGTAATTGTTACGTATATTGACTGCTATTGCAGAATAGTTCATTTTTAAAGTTATAGTGGGCCGAGTACATATTTTGTACAAGTCTGCAGATTATATAAAGGTTATTTGGTTGCTTTGAAATTATTTTTTAAGAATTTGCAGACTTCTCTTTCTTGCTCTCGGTTCGCACCATGAGAAATACAGATGGTTTCTCTATTATCTTATAGCTATGTGTTTCTTTCACACCTTGAAAAACAAGATTACCAGAATTAATCAGATGCTACTTCAGTTCCTGCACAGAATTTGTTCTCCCCTGTCTCTAGCTATACTAGTTTTTAACATAAAAGTTCATTAATTCCTGGGTTTGTCATTGTGATATTTTGGTCTGATTTTTGTGTCATCTGTGGACCATCCCTTGGTTCTTGCTCTCAAATTTTTTTTTAGTGAATACAGACTCCATATGGGCAACGCCTGACTCTGTAGATTGACGAAAATTACGTATTCAAATTGAAGTTTACAATTTAAAGTGCTGACTTTAAATTCATTCGCGGAAAATTGCTTCAGAATTTTTAAGCCAGTGGCTTTTGACCTGAATCCTGAACTCCTCAGGTCAAACTTTTTTCTTTTAATAATGTAATAATAGATGCATTATAATTCAACTGACTTAAAAATTCTGGAGCAAACTCCTCTGGTCAAACTCAGGTGCTGTCTTTTTGTTTATTTGTCTTCTTTAGTGCTTGTCAGTTGTCAGGATACATATGAAATATATAAATACTTATACTAAACAAACAACCAAACAAATCATGCTACCATGAGGCTATACGAAAAAATTAGAACTTTTGTAGAGTTTGTGCCGTAGGAGATACTGCAGTTAATATATTTGAATTGAAGAAGGGAGAAAATGGGGCTTTGGGCTTTTGGGCTCAATGAACCGACAATACAAATTAACGACAACGCCATTAAATCACTATCATGACATGCATGTTGTTTTTTGAACTAAGAATACTTTCATTCCATTTCCAGCAACGAGCTATAGCATGACATGGGTTGAATACAAAGATTATGTGTTTCCATTGTTGCTATGCGCAAAGGTGGTTTTATTTTAATTTCTTCCCGACTTATGAATTATGGAATCTTAATGCAATGCAAACACAATACATAAATAAAAATACCACCGGGGTGGTGGCCCAGTGGCAAGGCCTTCAACCTGCCATCTCTAAGATTCGGGTTCGAGTCCCGGCGCTTCCAGTCAAGCCCCATAAGGTGATGCGGCCGAATATGGCCTTCCACACGGTGAGGTGCTGGCCGTTGAGCCCGGTGATTCCCCGGTATTATGACGCGTAGCAGGTGAGGGTGTCCGCTGGTGCCCCGGTTGGGCGGTCTCTCCTATGAGGAGGGTCTAATGCCAGGATGTAACCGGTATTGACCGAGGCCTGGACCGACGGGGCGATGATGACACCACTGATGCCTTTTTTTTTCTTCGACAAAAAAAAAATACATAAATAATAAAAACAATGCTTGGACAGGGACTGCTTCATTAGCCACAGAAATCAAGGCCTAATTATTAATTAAGCCGCCAAGAGATCTGCAGAATTAGAACCAAGAAAGGCAGATGGTGGTGGCGGATGATTGACAAAGCGCCCAGCAAAGTGCATTCCATTTAGTGATGCATCGTGGCCAATTGGTTCGTGGCCTGACGGTGGAACTGGACCTCTTTGCAGTGACGCAAGAGGTACAAAGTGCTTCTTTAGCCATTCTTCTCCATGAAAAGGCCTCGTGGCTAAACCAAATTTTGGAGTGACTGAAATCATCAAAATGATGACCAACATTAATGTGAAAGAAAACCTAAGATATTGAGCAGTAGTAGTCTTCCTATCAAAGGCCATGTTTTGTGATGATGAAGACTTGAGGACAGTTCGCTATAATCTGCTTGTAGTATTATATGTATATGATATGAACGGTTCTTGGGTATTAAATATTTTGATTTGGACCGGTGAAATAGGATAATAAGTGTTGGAGAGTGGGGATTGATATAGCCTATAGTCATGTATTTATTTATAGACAGGGCTGTCCATGTCTTTCATATTCACAGGCATGCTTAATGATTCTCTTGTACGCTAATTTGGTTGACTGACTATGGCTCACCTGTTGCCTTGGTAATTTCCATATTGTGAATCAACTTAGTTCAAAAACTGGACCAGGAAGAGACGAAGAAACCTTGAAAATTCAATGGAACGGATATTTTAATACTAATACTACACTCTGGTTTAAAATGCAGGAAACAAGTCATTGGCGGTTTCCATAAGATATGAAAGTTAATCCTATACCCGTCTGTCAGAATTACCATTTTTATTCTTCAGTGGAATAAGAAATTGGACTTTTGATTTAGAAATATTAAGGGGACTAGCTAGTCGAAGTCTATAATTAGATTCATTTTGTCCATCAAACCTAAGAGTAAGATACGGGAAAGAGATTGGCATAATCTATATGCGAAGCACATAGTCATTGCATACATGTGTTCCTCGTAATCAGGAGTCATTCCTGAGTATTTGTTGTGTAGGTGTCTAATTGACCATATTTTCACTTCTGTAGCTTCTACTAAATTTCTATACTTAACAATGCCAAGTTCCAGGAGGACAATAGATGGGTTTGACATCCGTGCTATTAACTTATTATGATTCTGGTCTAGACTCATGAATACCTTTAATTACAATTTACAGGTACCAAATTAAGTTCTAGCACTAACTGTACTGGTATAAGTGTATAACAATCTCTCCTAATTAATGGAAGACCAATTCTCAATTGGTGGCCTATCCTTCAAAGAAATAAAACGCTTGATTTTCTTTTTCCAGAAAGGAAAAGATCACTTTGATTCTCTTTGGGTGAACAAAGGCAAAAGCTCATTTTATTCACGGACCCGAAGAAACTTCCCTGGCAGGCCATGCACGTTGGGAATTAGATGCATTAATTTGACCTTTGGAAGATTTTATTAGGAACTGGATTTGTACGGACAAAAGTTGAAAGTTGACCATATTTACCTTGTAAGGTGTTGTTTTTAATGGTGCTGCTGCTGGAGATTCAAGAATCGAGCTCGAAGTCGGAAAAAGGAGGTACGCAACCCGTCTCTGTTTCTTTGGGAGACGATGTCTTTGTGAAATAGTAAAGCAGAAGCCTCAAAAGTAAAAGTGGTCAAATTAAAAACAAACCCAATTGAGTCTTGAAGAAATTAAGCGAACACAGACGTTTAAAACTACTATAACTATGTGCTGCCTGCCTAAGATTAATCCCCATTCCCGACAAGTGATCAGGATATTATGAACATGATCAGTGAACAAACAATCCTACATTCTCTTTCCTCAATGGGGATTTGTTATACGCAAAAAAATAACAAAAAATGTGTCACCTTTTACCACCTACCAATCTAAATTTTGAAACAATGATAAATATATTGTATAAGAATATACAAAAGTAAGAAATACACAAGCAATAGTACTAAATCACTCATTTTATTGATAATGATAAGGAACGTTACATCACTGTTCATACTGAAATTGTCACTATCAATACATGCGCATTGGTACTTGATGATAACCAGCATTTCTTGGTGGTTGCTTTCCCAATTAATGACCATAGTTTTATATTCCTTGGAAGATATAAATTAGGAATATATCTTCCTTTTGTTTATTCGGTACGTATAAATTATATGAATCTTAATCTTAATGCTACATGATATATTAACTAGCTATAGGGAAATAATTGAAGCAAAGCTTAGGCGCTGCACTCAGTGAAGGCCTAATTAAGCTGCCAGGAAATTGTCAGCAGAGCTAGAGAAGGCTGGTGGCGGTGGATGATTGGCACGGTGGCCAGCAAAGTCCATTCCATCCAGTGATGCACCCTCGTGGCCGATCTTAGAATGACCGGACGGTGGAACTGGACCTCTCTGGAGAGACTGCTCAATTGGCTGAAAATGTCCGTTCAACCATTGTTCTCCATGCAAGACTCTTGCAGCTGCAGTAAGTTGTAGTGTTCCTGAGATGATAAAAACGATAGCGAATAATTTGAATAAAAACCTGAGGTATTGATTATTTTTCCTGTTAAAAGACANAGAGAAGGCTGGTGGCGGTGGATGATTGGCACGGTGGCCAGCAAAGTCCATTCCATCCAGTGATGCACCCTCGTGGCCGATCTTAGAATGACCGGACGGTGGAACTGGACCTCTCTGGAGAGACTGCTCAATTGGCTGAAAATGTCCGTTCAACCATTGTTCTCCATGCAAGACTCTTGCAGCTGCAGTAAGTTGTAGTGTTCCTGAGATGATAAAAACGATAGCGAATAATTTGAATAAAAACCTGAGGTATTGATTATTTTTCCTATTAAAAGACATGCTTTGTGATGATAAGGACTTAAAAAAGACACTTTGAGTATGATTCACACTAGTGACGATGGAGCTCGTTTCTGGGATGGTGAAAGTGAAATGATAATTTTTACAGAGTGGTCATGAATGGATGTTCGCTTACGTAATTATAGACAATTAAATTGTTTGTCTTGCAGAGACGGGCATGGATTTATATATATATATATATATTTTTTTTGTGGAAGAGACTTAGACAGAAGAGTGACTATGAAATATTGTGGTCATTTTTTCCATAGTTCAATTTGAAGAATATGGTCTAAAATGTGAGAAAGACATGGCAAGACCCTGAAAACTGTAAATATGATCTGGTCAAATTAAGCTGCAGGAAGCAAGTCGTTCCAATTCTTTCAAGTGAATCAACTATTTGACTTTTGCTGAGAAATTTGCTTTAAAAGAAAATGTAATTCCAATAATGTAGAAATTAATCTATTTGTCACAAAGGGTTAGAAGAAACTGAATTTGTGCTGAAAATTCTAACTTGTAAGCAGATGCTCTATGGTTCTTGAAGGAAATGATTATATGCATTGACATTTGGATATGGTATACCTTAAGCGGAAGCTGCAGCATAGTAATAAAGTGCTAGGGACACGCAAACTAACGGTGAATACTGATAAGGGATAACTGTTGCTGTGTCACGGTTAGGCTTGTAACACGCCACTGTTGAATGATAAATACAACAGGGATATTGTACCAGTAAAGGCATCCTGAACACTTTCTCTTCAAAGACCAATTCGGCAATTCTAGACTTGCAGCTTCCATCCAATTTTCTTTTCAGGAGAAAGTCAGGACAATGGTTAACGTTGTTGAATCCATACCCAAACCCACGTCAGAATATACACAGTAATAGGCTCAAAATTTTTGAAAATCTTTGATTTTGAAATAGGAGTGGACTTGTTTGAGGTCGTCATTTCTTGCTTATTAGTCCAACCATGCTATGCGTATGGGATGATAATTTCGGCCTCACGACTATAGGATTAGGAGCTAATGACTAGACTGAACAACACCAATTGAAAATTGACTTGACCATCAGGTCTAATTTGTACCAAGAAGCCTATAAACTGGTATACATAAAGAAATTAGAGTAAAAACGAGAGATGGAGAAAAAAAGAAAAAGAAAAGGAGGAACAGTAGATGAAAACGCGACTGGAAAATAATAATACAACTACCACCTTTATGGGCTGGTAATCGTGCTAGGCGGCCTAGGTGAATAAATGGACTGATTTACAGCCCATGAAGAACAAACCCACTTAATAGTTTTTGGACCAGGGCTTGGATGGTGTTTAGGGCCACAGATTATTTCCAATATTTGGTTCGATCCAGTGGAAAGATGGAGGAGAGCGAAGATGGCCATCCCGTTTCTATGGTTAAATGTGGTTTGTTCTTTATACCCCTTTGTTTATAAAAATATTTAATATGCATTTGTTCACCATTTTGTAATTAGGATCCTAATCATTGTTAGGTATGAGCTGAATTTTACTTGGTCAAACTCAAAGAAAAAGGGAAAAGGTTAGGTAAAGAATTTTTCAACAATTGGCACCATTAATTTAATATAAATTAGGTGCCAATTTTTGACAACTACCGTGCAATCTTGGCTATAAATACTAGTGTAAGTGTTGATGCAAAAAAAAACAACGGAGAAATAAAAGAAAGAGAAGGAAAAGAGAGAGGAAGAGAGAAGAGAAGAAGAGAGAGGAGAATAGGAAGAAAAATATACCCAATATTTTTCTTAGTCTCCTTACAAAATTAGGAAGTAAAAAATAGTGGGAAAAATACTTTGGAGTATTTTGAAGAAACACTTTTGTGGGTAGATTTTATTCAGAGTTGTTTGTACTAATATTTTATATTAGTGGAAGATTTGTAGTTCGTGGGCGTAGGTAAGATTAAGGCCGAACCACGTTAAATTCTTGTGTCTCTTTTATTTTTCGCGAATCTTTTGCAGTTTTTTCCAACAAGTGGTAGCGGAGCGAGGTTCAATAAAAGGTTCGCGATGACAGTTTCAAGCACAAAATTTTAGGTGGAGCAATTTGATGGCAAGATGGATTTTAGTCTTTGGCAAAGCAACATCAAAGATTTGTTAGTTCAACAAGATTTGATGAAGTCGCTCTTCGGCAAGGAGAAGAAGCCAAAGGACATGAAGGACGAAGACTGGGAGGAGCTCGAGCAGTGAGCTGTTAGTACCATCAGATTGACCCTTGCGCCAGATGTGAAGTATAGCGTGATGGACGAGACAAGTCCAGTGAAGCTGATGAAGACATTAGAAGATATTTATATGTCGAAGTCACCTACAAACCGATTGTTCATGAAGAAGGAACTGTACCAATTGAAGATGCAACAAGGTATCCATGTCGTAGATCACATCAACAGGTTCAATAAATTAATTAAGGAGCTGGCGAGTATCGATGTGACATATGAAGAAGAAGATAAGGCCCTGATGTTGTTGATGTCTCTTCCACATTCGTATGACAACTTGAGGAATTCGTTGTGTGTTGGGAAGCAGACTCTTTCAGTTGCAGATGTGACAGCAGTGCTGATGGAAAATTTCAAATTGAACCAGTCTAGTAGCAATACCAGTGATGATATCGCTGTAGCAGAGGTTAACCGTGGTAGGGGCCCGTCACGGTCTAACCAGTTTAAAAGAAATTCTAGATCTGGTTCGAGAGGAAGAACGGATTACGCAGAAAAAGAGTGTTACTACTGTCATAAGAAGGGACATATCCAGTTTTATTGTGAGGAGATGAAGAACGACATGGAACAGTTGAAGAAAAATCGCAAGAAGTCCAGTGAGACTGCGATTGTTGAAGAGGATTCAGATGGTGAACTCTTCTTGATACAAGAAGCAAAAGGTGAGCACAAAGTTGAAGATTCGTGGATTTTGGATTCTGCCTGTTCGTTTCATATTTGTGCAAATAAGGAGTGGTTTAGCAACTACAAGCCTTGCAGTAATGGAGAAGCAGTAATTTTGGCAGATAATCGTGAATTAAAAATTCATGGTGTTGGTAGTGTGAAGATAAAGATGCATGATGGATTTGTAAAGACTGTTGCAGATGTAAGGCACATGCCAGAACTTGGAAAAAATTTGATCTCCCTAGGTAGACTTGATTCGAGAGGATGTGGCTTTTTGTCTCGAGGTGGAGCTTTGAAGATTACCAAAGGCGCCTTGGTAATTATGAAGGGGGAATTGATGCAGAAGAACCTTTACAGGTTGATTGGTAATGCAGTGAAGAGAAATACAAAGATCGAGGCTTGTGCAGTATCAGGCAGAAAGCAGAACATTTTTTTGATGAATAGGCAGAAAGCAGAACATTGTTGCATCTAACAAGAGAAAGGTTGGTTTTGCAATGATAACAAGTAGCAGCAAAGATAGCCATGCACCAACATATGGAAGAATGAAGCAAATGTGGGTTAAGAAGACATAAATTATGAAGAACGTCAAGTGCAATTCAGCCCAAG
Source organism: Turnera subulata (assembly GCA_028386065.3). Lineage (NCBI taxonomy): Eukaryota > Viridiplantae > Streptophyta > Magnoliopsida > Malpighiales > Passifloraceae > Turnera > Turnera subulata. Next base: position 63,637 of record JAKUCV010003022.1, read on the forward strand.
GTGGAGATTGTTAGGTATGAGCTGAATTTTACTTGGTCAAACTCAAAGAAAAAGGGGAAAGGTTAGGTAAAGAAATTTTCAACAATTGGCACCAATAATTTAATATAAATTAGGTGCCAATTTTTGACAACTACCATGCAATCTTGGCTATAAATACTAGTGTAAGTGTTGATGCAAAAAAAACAACGGAGAAATAAAAGGAAGAGAAGGAAAAGAGAGAGGAAGAGAGAAGAGAAGAAGAGAGAGGAGAATAGGAAGAAAAATATATTAGTCTCCTTACAAAATTAGGAAGTAAAAAATAGGGGAAAAATACTTTGGAGTATTTTGAAGAAACACCTTTGTGGGTAGATTTTATTGAGAAGTTGTTTGCACTAATATTTTATATTAATGGAAGATTTGTAATTTGTGGACGTAGGCAAGATTAAGGCCGAACCACGTTAAATTCTTGTGTCTCTTTTATTTTTTCCGAATCTTTTGCAGTTTTTTTCCAACAATTATTAGGTCAAGTTCACAGCGAGAAAGGTACTGGTGATCAGCCATACAGCAAATTTTGCCTGGCCTTTTAAGCTATAAATTAAAATCAGATTCTATCCTTCTTTTTCATTTTCTTCTTCCCTCCCTCAAGAAATTAAGATCAAACTCACAAAAAGATTGAATTTATGTGGATGACAAACCACTTGTTAATTAGTTCAGAGCAAAGATTGTGCGCTAATGATTTTATTACTATTTGTATATAGTGCTAATTGGAGTTTAGCTTCAAGTTGCTGCAGTAGGCAACTTAAAAAACCTAATCTTCTTGGTTACAAAGCTGGTTGATCACCCAATAGGTGCAGTCCAGAACATAGTGATCTTCCAACTAATTCAGGTTTTGCTTCTAAACAATAATAATATTTGCACACGCTACCACTGAATTGCCTTTTTAAGGGTTTAACAAATCCAAGTTGCTAAATTGGTCTCCTCCCGGTTCTTTGTATCTCAGTAAAAAAACCATGGGCGGGCACTAGTTTCCAAATTTGAGAGTGATCAGTTGTAGTGCGAGTTTAACCCTACCCTCATACTCTAACAAGGCAATTAGTGAAGATGTAGAAAATCCCACTTGTGCTATTTTTGCTTCCTTGACATGACTATGACCACTGATTGTTTGGTGAACCATTTTTCGAAACATATTATGTCTCTCGACCTATATATAGGAGCTTAGTAACGTCGATACATATCGAGCTTGGCTATAGTTATACTTACATTACCAATAACCAAGTAACCAACTAAGTCCTGAATATTGCAGCAACCATGAAGACTTGCTTCATATGTTGCTGTTTGTTAAGCATTGTCCTCTTGGCTTCCGCAGGTATAAATACTTTAATGCATTTATATAACTGTCTTCGCTTCTTCCAGTTTGACTGAGAAATCCACTCCATAAATCTTTAATATTGATCAGTATTTCCGCTCCAGCGGACAGAGCACCACAGTACTCATGGGGCAGAACTTTTGCATGCACTATTATTCTAAGACACACAATAAAACTTTGGCAGAGTATAGAACTAATGGTATGGCTTTTACATGACGCCGTTTATTTACAATTATAAGCAGGTGGTGAAACGATGAAGATGAGAAACGAAAGTAATGCAAGGTGCATGGCAGTGATGGACCCGGATGGGTGCAACCTTTTATCATGTAGGCAAAGGTGTATCCAACTCAAGAATGGGAATGGTGTTTGTCAGGCCAATCTCAAAGAAGGTGGATATCAATGTGTGTGTTACATGAATTGTGGAACCAACTAATATTGACAGCCCTGCATGCTTGCAGTACTTGGGTCAATTCCAAATTACTCGTTCTTTTCTTTTTCAAAATAATTAAGATATGGTGTACCGTGGAAGTGGGTGAGATGCATTCTGATCCGCCTTTTTGTCTGTCTATATGCTGTAATTTTAGACATTATTGTCTTTATGTTACGTTATGGTATTTAAATCCCTGTTACTACTATGAGATCACTCTTCTATATTTTGAGTGTTTAAACGTTTAATTTGTTGACAACTTTGCTGAGAAAAAAAGTTTCCAGTACTAAACATGAGACCATGGGAAAATTTGTAATTAATAATAATGAGTAGTTGAGCAAAATGATATTTGCTTGCAATTGCATGCTTCCGCAACTTTTTCAGGCCATAGTTTCTCATCAACATATATAGACAATTCCCAATTAGTTGGTCGTATGTATATCATTATTGCTAATTTTTTCATTAACCCCGGTGTTCTCTGCCTCCATATATATTACGAGGCGTCCCAAATTAAGGGGATAAAGAAAGAATTTCGGGAGTGTTCATGTTAATACATTTTGCATCCTTTGTCCTCATTTTCATGTTTCATGAGAATGGACGTGCACTGATGTAACCAGAGCAGAGTGGATATGTTATAACTTATATAGTTTGTGCATGTCGCATTTGGAACTTGTAATTAATGTTTGGAGAGTGGCAAGACTTGGATGCAAAGTTGAGGAGGATATAATTATATTGAGCTCATCATCAACAAAGTAATATGATATAAAGTCGTATCGTTAGCTTAAAAAAAAAAAAGAAAAACAAAGTAATATGATGCATATATATATAAGAACCAAGAAGAGTGTCCAGGTTGTAAAGGGAAAAGTAGTTTGCATAGCATTGTACAAAAAGAAAAGAGCGACAGAGTAGTATACAGGGAAGGCATATATCAAAGGAAGGAGGCGATTGATATGTGACGCTGCGTCGTTTTAGCGAAAGGAGACTGATGACCGATTCGTGTCGTTCCCTTTGAAACAGAAAACTAATAGAGGGTACTAATAAACATTAACATCAAAAAATATTAGCGGAGCCAGGTTTCGATCCTGGGACCTGTGGGTTATGGGCCCACCACGCTTCTGCTGCGCCACTCCGCTTTGTTGTTAATCATCATCTGGTTATTTAATTTAATCCCATCATTCAGCGCGTCAACGTACTAAATCCTCTCATTTCATGTTTCTTGGTAAATCAAGAGGATTAAGTCTGGAGAGTGGCAAGACTTCGATGCAAAGAAAGGATGGCAATTGGCCTCTGACCACGGAGTTGAAGGCTGTAATGGATGGCGATTACCCTCCTCTTTTTCAAATGTATTTTATGTCTGGAGAGTGGCAAGACTTTGATGCAAAGTTAATATGATGCATATATATATTTTGACTTTATGGAGATTGTGCAATTTTGTGGGTGATTCGTAGTAAGAACCAAGAAGAGTGTCTAGGTTGTAAAGGGAAAAGATAGTTTGCATAGGAATGTATTTGTACGTACAAAAAGAAAAAAGTGACAACTAATTGAGTGGGAGGGAATATCAAAGGGAGGCCATTGATATATGACGCTGCGTCGTTCGAGCGAATAAAGGAGACTGAATGACCGATTCGTGTCGTTCCCATTGGAACAGAAAACTGAAAATATAGGTACAAATAAAAACGACTTTCCGTTTAGTGAAATATTACGCAAAAAGCCAAATGACAAGTCAAACGCAGAAAACTTTAAAGCAAAGCCAGGTTTCGATCCTGGGACCTGTGAAATATGTGCTCACCGCGCTTCCTCTGCGCCACTCTGCATTGTTGGTTAAGTTATCATCAAGTTTTCTATATATAAATAACAGCTACCTCGTCAGTTACCACACATCATTGGGCACGATCCTCTCGTTTTATGTTTCATGAGGAAGACGTCATTCATGGTAAATCAAAAGGATCAAGTGTTTCTATTGTGAGGTTGGTCCTTTTTTGACTTGATTTTGCTTAAATGAGGACTCGAATCATAGAAAATTTAAATTGGGAGATTCACCCACATAACCAAGTGTGCAATTCAGGTCAAATCCAAATTAGTCGGAGTAAAACTTCGGATACCGGATGAGAAACCAAAAAAGATGCCCATACAGTTCAAGCCTCAACCGTAAAATGACAAAGAAATTTTTGGCCCAAAAAAGCCTATTGGGTCTTGGTTAACCAAATTCGAACAGTCGACCGATTCGGGTTTAATAAGCTTGTTTATAGGGTACATATAAGGTTGATGACCGAAGATTGGTTTTGGTCTTCTTTATTACTCTAACGCCCTCCCTCAGGTGAAAGTAAAAGCGCCTTGGGCTTAAAACTTGTACTATCCACTTATATTTTATGCTTTTTAATTTGAAAAAAAGGGAGGTGTAACACGACTATTTGGTCGTAATGGCCCCCGTTACCATGTCAAGTGACCATCTAAACAAAACAAGGTAAACCGATGGTTGGGACCGAAAACTGGTTTTGGGGCCTTATTAGTTATTACTATAAGAGAATTCAAACTATTTCAAACCCTCCAAATATTTAAATTAAGTTAAATTTTAAATAATCACTTCAAATTTAAATAAGATAAATCCTACCAGCTTGCATAGGGCTTTATAGTTTATAGGCTTTCCATGTGCCTTAGACTCCCATGCCGTGACATAAATGCCTAAACTTCTGTGTCACACCTAAATGAAATCTTTTTTCCCAAAAAGATTTTTATCCCTTAAAAGTGTGAGATGGAAGACTCATACACTTTTCTAACCAGGTGAAAATTAAAATCAAATTTACGATTATATGGTGGAACATTATTCACTCTCTAAGTGTATTAAGCTAGTAGGTCTATGATCCCATAATAGTTCCGACAAAAATGATCCTCCTTTATCTGTCGGAAAATTCATTTAAGTGTATGCTTTGTGTAAAGTTGAAAACAGAGAAAATATATATCAGCGGCCTGTGATCCCAATTCTTGGCACTTGAACATTTCCACTTGTGCCTCCCCCTTACTTGTTACTGCTATTGTACTGAAAGGCTTTTCTATTTCTTGATCCAATTTGGGTTTTTAGGTTTTTTGGCCCCCATGTTTAGTGGTTTGGCCAATTTGGTTCTCCAAACCAAAGACTCGACCCAAACAAACCCAAGACTTTATTATTATTTCAATTTTATCTTCCGGGTCCCGTCACGGATAAGTTAGGGTCGTATCAGGTTATCAACCTATTCCTGGTGCCAGATCAGAAAGAACCCGGGATCAACATCCCAATAACAAATCTCAGGGATCAACACCCCAATCAAACCGGCATCAACATGTCCATCACAAGTAACCCAGATCATGGCCACCACAAAATAGTCTCAAACCATCCGGTCGTATCTCTACTTACCACGTGACAATTAAGTCATATCCATTCCAAAACCAAATCACAGGAATCGACATTCCTAACCCAAAACCAGAAGACACGACTCACTTATTAACTTTTCCAATTTTAATATCCGGGCCCCGTCACTGGACAAGCTAGGGTTGTACCTGGTTATCAACTAATTCCGGATGCCAGGCCAAAACATAACCCGGGATCAACATCCCAATAACATAACCAATCCGGGATCAACATCCCAATATCCAAACCAAACCGGGATCAACATCCCCAAATCAAGAAACCGACCATGGCCACCACAGAACTAGCCTCTAACCATCTAGTTCTACCACTACTTTTCACGTGACAATTAAATCATCATGACAATTCTCATTTCCAATTCCAGTACTCTTTCCCCAATTATCCAACTTTCTATTATCTCAAGTTATTCAACAGACCAAACCATCAACAATTTCATAACACCAATTATTCATAATTAACAGTTCAACATCAATTACAACACAATATTCACAGAACCAATAACACGTCCAACAACAGCAACAACAATAACCATAGTAGTCAAATAACCAACAATGACCGTCTCAACAGTCCAATCAAACAACAAAACACACAAAATATTACAGGCACATATCAAGGGTTATCCATCCTGACCTTAGCCGTTTATCAGTTATGGAATCCTCAACAGGTTCCAAAGCCAGTTCCTCGGAATACTGCTCGGTATCAACTCCTATACAACACATAATATGCATTCATCAGATGCACAACAAATGATATGCAAATGAAAGTCTAATGCTGTAACCGTAAAGTAAAACACTATGCCCACTCTGGTTACTGCCTCGAGTTGTATTCCGTTATCATTATCATTTACCATTTAATTCCAAGTCAAAATGATAATTTACCATATTTATAGCCGGGTACTATTCCGGTAAAATATTTTCACAAAATAATTATATAGCATATATTCTTTTCCAAAAATATTTCCATAAATTTTTTTTTCTATATCACATATTCTTTTTCAAAAATATTCTCACAAACATAATCATTTACGATATGCTGTTATAAAGTATATCCCATAATATACTATACATATTTTTTCCAGAAAATGATAGCTTATATATTTTTTCCAAAATTTCATAGTACATATATCCTTTTCTAAAAAGTATTTACTATATAATAATTTTCCAAAGGATATGAATCACGTTATAATTACCTTGATTTCCAAAAATAATATTATGTCAAAGTATTTACTTCATTTATCTTCAAAAATATAATTATATACTATATATATACTTTTCCAGAAATATACCATATAAATATATATATATATTTTTGAAATTATATACTTTTTTTTAATTTTCGGATAGGGCCAGCCCAAAAGGATTAGACCAACCCAACCAAGCATAGCACAGGTGCCAGGCCAAGGCTCAGGTCAACAGCTCGGCCCAAGAATCCAAGCCCAAAGTCAACCCAGACCAGACCAAGCCATGACCCGATCGTAAAATGGGTCAAGCTCGACCCATCCGGGTCGTCTTCAACCCCGGGTTGCCCACCTGCAACGACGACGGCGAGACGCGAGGCGAGGCGGTGCAAGATAGTGCGCGTCCGGAGGAGGCGATGGCGCGAGGAGGAAGGAAGGCGACAGATGGCGTGGCGGCAGGCGGCGGCGGCAACACAGGAAGAAGGAGACGGCGGAGGTAGAGGCGCGTCTTGGTGTGCAGCAGGAAGGAGCGGCCGGCGGCGCTTGGAGAAAGCGGCGGCTGCTGCGTGATGCGGGAAAGAAGGAAGAAGAAGGTGGAGGAGAAGGTGGCGGCGAGCTGGTGGTCTCGGGTGGTTGGTGGCGACAGTTCACAATAAGGGAGAAGAGGAAGAAGAAAGAAGAGAAATGGGGGTGTGGGGTTTTTGGCGAAACGACACAGTTTTGCTTGGGTTTGTGTGTTTCTTTTTTTTTTCTGGTTTGGTTGGTCTGTGTGGCTTTGCAGGTGCAGGAGAAACGAAGTTGAAGGAGATGAAGATGATGCTGGGTTAGGAGGTTTGCAGGAAGAAGAAGGTGGTGTGGTGCACTGGGAAGGCAAGAAATCACGAGGTTAAAAGGTGTGCATGGGTTGGTGAGACAGGAAGAAAAGGCAGGCACGGGCGACACAGGAAAGAGGCGGCGCCTAACTCAATCATGCAGGTAAGTCGTGTACCGTCCGGACCAGAAAATAACTGATACACCTCCTTAGTTATATTTCCGGTCTAATTTTTCTGAGGATTTTGGGACCCAAAAAATACCAACTTTGGTCCGGAAAATTCACGGAAAATCCCCAAGCGCGGGAAAAGGCTCGGTTTCGAAAAGCAACGCCCAATTTATCTTGAATTAATTACCCAAGATTAAATTCAAAGGTAAATCACTGTATAACGACTTTTACAGTCCCGGTAAAAATACAAATTTTTACCCGGGCTGTTACAGGGAGAGTTTAAATAGGAATTTTTAGAAATTAGTATATGAAAAAAATAAAATTTTAAAAATAATAAATCCAGCATAATAAGGTGTATTTATTTAAAACCAAGTAAAATTTTTGGAAATTAAGTTTTACTCATTTTTAATATTGTTAAAAATAAAATATGATTAAAAGAAAGAAAAATGATTAAATCAATAATCAAAATTGGGTCAGCTTTCATTTTGGTATCCAACAAATTTCGGGTCGGTTAGGTGAAAAACCCGGGGTCGGTAGCATGCGGAGCCCACAAAGGCACATGGATCCTACATGTCCAGCCATTCCTCTAAAACGACGTCGTTTTGCTACAGTAACACGCGCAAATACCTCGGGCAGCCTCCACATTAGCAGGTGCCTGACCAGGGGTCTACGTTTGGCCTGCCCATGCAATCTCGGGGTATATGCCCAGCCAAAAAAAAAATCGAAGTACCAAATTGGCCAAACCACTAAACATGGGCCAAAAAAACCCAAAAACCCATCCAATTTAATCTCTAGCTGCTTTCTTTTGACCTTCGAATGAATACACTACAAGCACTTCCTACTCTCAAGTTCCCTCATTTTCTCTACAAGAACAAATCTTGATACTGTCCACTCCACACTGACTTAGACCTGGCAATTCGTGTTGTCGTGTCGGGTTCGTGTCGGGTTGAACAGGTAATCGGGTTCTAAATCTTCAACCCGACCCGACCCGACCCATTTAATAATCGTGTCGTGTCGTGTCCAACCCGTTTATTATTGTGTCGGGTTCGGGTTGACCCGCGGGTTACCTATTAAGTCTAACAAGCCTAAAAATGAGTTTGAAATTTTTCTATTTTGCGTATTTTTAAGCAAATAGGCATATAATTAATTTTTTCATACATTAAATAAAATTATAAATTGTAGAATCAAAATATAATAATATTTTAAAGTATTTATAGAAGCATTTTTGGATAATTTTAGTAACTTTAGCCTTAAATATTAGATAAGTCTTATATTAAATCAGTAAAATATCTATACCCTAAATATAATCGGGTCATAAACAGGTACCTATCGGGTTAGCGGGTCAACCCGCTACCTGACCTGCTAATTTTCGTGTCGTGTCGGGTCGACCCATTTAACTAAACGGGTTGGAAATCTCTGACCTATACCTGCTAATTTCGTGTCGGGTTCGTGTCAATACCCGTTTTGCCAGGTCTACACTGACTCATCCAATACACACACATTTATACCATTCTTGTACTATTTCAAGCTTCCAGAAACAATATCTCGAAAGAAAAACTTCTAAAAGAAACACAGCTACTTTCATTCCCTTTTTTTTTATCAGTAGCTGCTGCTCTTCCTCAAGGTTGTGTAAATTTGTCCCCGTCGAGTAAATAAGACTGCAAAACTTCAATGTTGCCCATCTGAGTTCTCTCACCAATGCTTGTATTTCATCACCTGGGTTGCTTACTTGATTGAAGCTGCACACTTGTACGGTTTTCCTGTGCAATCTTACAAGGTTAAGCATGACGGCTGACGCGGCTACGCATATCAGTGCCTTACGTTAGTTCCGTATCTCGAGTAGCAGAATCTAAATCTAATGAAGTGAATATATCAGTCTTTCATGTACTCTGTACCCATCTTTTTCATTTTGTGCATAACACGTGAAGTGATTCATTTCGACACCAGGGGACCGTTCTTGCAGAAGCACAAAGGAGTAGTTTCTACTTGAAGGAAAAATTTGCGTAGTTTCTACTTGAAGGTAAAATTTGCGTAGTCTCTACTTGAAGGTAAAATTTGCTGGTGATTTGCAAAATTCCCGATGGGTATATTACATGGATTTTTTGTGATTGCATTTTTGTCATGAATAATTATAGTTATGTGTGATTTCTCCACTTATATCAGTACTACACTACGTTGTGGTAGATTACTATTTCCTGTACTTTCATTCTACCTAGTCTGAAAATTTCTGAGGCTATTTGATTACAGGATATCTATTTTGTAATTTTTGGAGTCTAGCGTCACTCAGTGGTGCAATCCAGGTTGCTAATCAATAATTACACTGTCTACTCTTTGTAAATTTTGGCACATATTGTGCAAACAAGCCCCTCTAGACAGGGTAGCTAAAGAAGCAAAATCCTAACAAGTTACAACGGAGAGGAGAATACATGGACTTGGTTCTGGCGGTCTCTTTATCTGCTGTCCTCGGTTTGGTCTTATTTCAGGCTCTACATTTCCTTACAACAAAGAATGAAAAGAACAAGGCAAAACTTCCACCAGGTCCTGCGCCTTCACCAATTATAGGTAACCTGCTGGATCTTGGTGACAAGCCCCACAAATCTCTAGCCAAGCTTGCCAAGATTCATGGCCCTTTGATGAGTCTAAAGATAGGGCAGGTGACCACAGTTGTCATATCTTCTGCATCCGTTGCTAGAGAAATCCTCCAAAAGCACGATTCCATCTTCTCCAACCGAACTATTCCCGATGCAGTTCGAGCTCTTGACCACCATGAGTTTGGCATTCCATGGTTGCCTGTTGCGTCAGCATGGAGGAACCTTAGGAAGGTATGTAACTCTTATATATTCACCACTCAAAAACTTGATGCCAACCAAGAACTGAGGCGGAAAAAGGTACAAGAATTGGTGGTTGATGTTCAAGAACATTGCCCTGCTGGCAAGGCAGTAGATGTAGGCCAAGCAGCTTTCAGAACTACATTTAATGCTCTGTCAAACACTGTTTTGTCACTTGACTTGAGTGATTCGAGTTCGGATACTGCGCAGAGGTTTAAGGAGGTGGTGAGGGGTGTCATGGATGAGATAGGAAAACCAAACTTAGCAGATTATTTTCCTATATTCCAATACATTGACCTTCAAGGAATAAAGCGTCGCACTGCGATTCATTTCCGAAAGATATTTGATTTCTTTGATCATATAATCAATGAAAGACTGCAGGGAAGGAATGTGAAGGGCTACCTGCCCACGGATGACATGCTTGACACTCTTCTCTCTAGCAGCCAGGAGAACAGCGACTTGATGAACAACAATTACATCAAACATTTGTTCTTGGTTACTTCTATTTTCCTGCTGCTTTCCTTTCATTGTTTCCTTTATTATCTTGTTATGGATTAATATGCCAGGATCAAATCAATGACTACGTATTGGAATGCTAGGATCTGTTTGCTGCTGGTACGGATACTACCTCAAGCACAATGGAGTGGGCAATGGCAGAATTACTTGGAAACCCCAGGACTTTGAAGAAAGCCCGTGAAGAGCTTGAGCAGACTATTGGCAGTGGCAACATGGTTGAAGAATCAGACATTGCACGTTTACCATATCTACAAGCCATAATAAAGGAAACGCTGAGATTGCACCCAGCTGTCCCTTTACTGCCCCGAAAAGCAGGAGAGGAAGTAGAAGTCTGTGGTTTCACAATCACAAAAGGTGCTAGGGTACTGGTTAACGCATGGGCTATTGGTAGGGACCCAAGTATATGGGAGGATCCTGATTCGTTCGTGCCGGAGAGGTTCTTGGGGTCTAATATTGATTTTAAAGGCCAGAATGTTGAGTTCATTCCATTTGGTGCTGGGAGGAGAATTTGCCCTGGATTGCCTTTGGCAATTAGGATGCTGCATTTGATGTTGGGTTCACTCCTTCATTCCTTTGATTGGCAACTTGAAGAAGGGGTGACACCAGAAAACATGGACATGGAAGATAGATTTGGCTTCACAGTGGTAAAAGATCAACCACTGAGAGCTATACCCATTCAACCTTAATCATGGCTGATTTCACTCTGCTTGACAAATCTTCTATTGTATATGTATTCCTTTATGTTTTCCAAGGTTGTAATAAGACCGTAGTGTCAATATTAAAATACGAACAACTGAGTCGATTATGATTCAATCCTATCATTATTTCAAGGGATTAATAGGATCTGCAAAACGATTACATTTATTGCATGGAAGCATCCAAGCGGGCAAAAACAGAACAACATGACAACAACTACGAGACTGACTAACACTGAACAAGGAGAAAAGGAAAAAGACAATGAATGAATATATGATGGTTAATGTGCTATTCAAAAATCTCAAATCAGACAATTAACAACAGCAAACACATGTGAACAGGCCAAGTCAAGTGGTTCTTCTATCAGAAAGAATGGATCTTTTCTTACAGTAAAGAAAGGAAATAACAGCATTGAATTCACCACGCACACCTATTTAAGAGGGAAAGTAAAAAGAAAGACTGCAAGCCTACCAGACATGTCAGGTCTTTAATTTGTGAAGGTGTTGACAGAAACCTATCCGTTGAGCAGGGAGTGACCAAACAGTGTCAGACAAATAAACTAGTGGATTATATGATTCAAATTGTTTCTGTGAATGAATCGGGAAGACTTCCCCAAAAGAAACAGATGACACCAAGAGCTTAGCTAATAGTAGGCCTTCACTAGTTACCTTCACTTGTCTGTGTTTTTGTGTTTTTGGTTAATTGTAAGTGTCCACATCTGTTTATTGAATTGGAAGGAACCACAAAATTGTTAAAATAAAGATTTTTTTCACCTAAACTAGATTGTTGTGGGTTGAATCTGATGACAATGAACTAATAATGTCTGTGATCCACCCAGAATACAAAGTTGATTCTCTTGACGTGTTAAACCACTCATCAGAAAAAGAATAAACCAGTTGGACATTATTTATTTCTTAGTGGATTATAAATGTATCATGACATCCCCATTTGTTTCATAGCAGATTATATATATTAATTCCCTCCCCAATATTTTGGCTGCATTCTTTCAGCTTCTAGACCAACAGTCCATTATATAACTTAATATACAACAAAGGATAAGCGTCACATTTTATCTCTTTGATTATGTCGCTCAAATGTGGCATTCTTTTGTTCGGAGACAGAGTTCTATTTCTTTGTGTGTATAGCATGTGATATAATTCATTTTGACACCAGAGGACCGTTCTTGCAGAAGTACAAACTGGTAAACTTTGCTGGTCATTTGCAAAATTCCTAATGGGTTTGATGGTCAAAAAACGTTTTGCTGAGATGTTACATGGCTTTTTGTGATTGCATGTTTGTCATGAATAATTATAGTTACTAGCTTATTGCGCGTTGCTGCCGGTTATAGAATAGGTTACACATTTAGCATTTTGTTAGATAAGCAATGCAGAGCTCCTTCAGAAGCACTGCATTTGGTGATCTAGAGACTTGAGTTACTAAGACGGTAAATACTTGGTTTCGATTGGAATTTCCCAAATGATCGTTACATATTAAAAGACCTCGTATTTGAGGATTCCAGGGCTGATGCACCTGTAAAATGAATGGGGCTATAGGTTTTGCAGAGGCTATGATTGTGAAGAATAAAGGTGCTGTACTTATTGACTCGCGAGAGAGCAGTGTTGGCTTTTGTTTCTCAAAGAAAAGAACTTCAGCTCAAGAACATCGATGTTGAATCAATAACATCGATGTTTTGAGGCTACTGGAACTTCAAGCAATTCTGCCGAATGCTTAGAACATCGATGTTTAAACTAAAACATCGATGTTTACTGAATTCGGGGCTTCAAACAATTTTGCCGAGCTGCTAAAACATTGATGTTGTGTCAAGAAACATCGATGTTTTGTTGATCAGCAGCTTCAAACAATTCGGCCGAACGACTATAACATCGATGTTTTGATTATAACATCGATGTTGTGCTGGGAATTTCCCAGAAATTCTGCAGAACTTCAAGTTGGTTTTCTTAGTTACTGTTGCATTAATTTTCTCTTAACTCTCTCAACTTCTCGGCTTGAACACTTAATGAACAAGTCAAGGAACACTTTGTGAAGTGAAAAACACTCAATGTACTTTTATTTCACTTATAGAATTCAGATTATAACACTCAATATATAGGCAAAAAATCAGCCTATCACCCAACCACTCCACTCAGCTGACCCTATCACTTTAATTAGTGGGTTTGCTATTCTTAAGATGCTCATAATAGCACATCAAAGCTAACCCACTTACAACTCAGGATAAACACACTACAATTATAATAATCATGCACTCACACACACTTGGATTACAATAAACAAAAGCACACTTTACCTAACACACTTAAGTTGATGGGACCAACCACACAACTTAATTATTCTCCACTAACTCAACTAACAGCTTGATCACTCTTAATGCAGCTTGATCACATAATCTAACACTCCCCCTTGACCAAGCTGCTCTTTATATTCAACATGTTCTTCAACAAATCAAACCTGTTCTTGGGCAAAGGCTTTGTGAACAGGTCTGCCAATTGCATTTCGGAGGAGCAAAATAAGACTTGAACGTCTCCTTCACTTTCAGCTTCTCGAATCACATGAAATCTGATCATGAAGTGCTTAGTCCTGCCATGATCAATTGGATTCTTAATCATTGCAATAGTGGACTGATTGTCACAGAATAGCTCCATAGGTTCTTCTTGTTCCATCTTCAAATCTGACATGATTTTTCTAAACCAAATAACTTGATTTACAGTTGAGGCAGCAACAAGATACTCTGCTTCAGCTGTGGATTGAGCAACAACGGTTTGTTTCTTGGAACACCATGAAAATGCATTTGAACCAAGCAAGAAAACATAGCGTGTTGTGCTTTTCATGTCATCTACACTTCCAGCCCAATCACTGTCACAGTATGCCTTCAATTTTGCATCTTAACATACCTGAGCACCCTCTTCATCACAACAGCATGACTCTTCTTAGGAGCATTGAGAAATCTTGATAGTAAATTTGTTGCAAATAGTATATCAGGTCGAGTTGCTGTAAGGTACAACAAACTTCCTACACAGCTCCTGAACACCCCAATTTCAGCATCTTCTTCATCTTCATTCTTTGCAAGCTTGGTGTTTTGAACCAATGGGGTTGCCACTGGTTTGCAAGAGTCCATTTTGAATTTTTCCAGGATGGATTCTGCATATCTTTTTTGAGAGATCATAATTCCTTCATCACATTGCATCACCTCCATTCCAAGGAAGTAGTGCATCAATCCCAAATCAGACATTTCAAACTCCTTCATCATTTCAGTTTTGAAAACTAAAATTTTGCTGTGATTTGCTCCGGTAATTAGCATGTCATCAACATAGAGGGAGACTATGATCAAATCATCACATGAGCTGCCATTCACATACAATGTTGCCTCACTTTCACTTCTCTTAAATCCTTGTTGAACCAAGTGGTTGTCCATGCGACTATACCAAGCTCTTGGAGCCTGTTTTAGTCCATAGAGTGCTTTCTTCAAACTGTAAACATGATCTTCTTTTCCTTCCACAATGAAACTTTTAGGTTGCTCAATGTAGACTTCTTCTTCTAGAATTCCATTTAGAAATGTAGATTTCACATCTAGATGGAATACCTTCCACTTATTTTGGGCTAAAATAGCCAAGTGCAATCTGATTATGTCGAGGCGTGCTGCTGGTGCAAATGTCTCAAGATAATCAAGGCCATATTGTTGTGCATAGCCTTTGACCACTAGCCTTGCTTTGAATTTGGAAATTGTGTTAAACACCCATTTGACTCCAATTATTTCTGATTTTCAAGCCTTGGAACCAATTCCCAAGTTTCATTCTTGTTAATCATGCCAATTTCTTCCTCCATGGCCCTTATCCAATGCTCTTGATTTGTTGCCTCTTCATAACAGTGTGGTTCTGTTTCTACGAAATTGCACCTCTCATAAACATCAGCAAGTGTTCTAACCTTCATTGGAGGTGTGTCTGAATCATAATCCTCTTCATTTAGAGGATGATCTTCTTGCACTTGATCTTCTTTTACTTCAGCTACGTCACTAGGACTGTTCTTTATTACCTTCTTTTCTTTCCAATCCCAATAAGCTTCCTCATCCACTCTTACATCCCTTGAGGTGATTACCCTCTCATTGTCAACCATGAATACCCTGTAGCCTTTGGATTGACTACTATATCCCAGAAATATTCCTCTTTCAGCTTTGTAATCCAGCTTTCTTCTCTTTTCATTTGGAACTTGAACATAGCAAAGAGAACCAAACACTTTAAGGTGCTTAACTGTTGGTTTCTTACCAGTCCAAGCTTCAATGGGAGTCATCCCATCAAATGACTTTGTTGGTAGCCTATTGATGAGATAGACAGCCGTATAGGTAGCTTTAGCCCAAAAACATTGAGGAAGCTTCTTCTCCGCAAGCATGCTTCTTGCCATCTCCATCACTATCCTATTCTTCCTTTCTACCACACCATTTTGTTGAGGAGAATATGGTACTATTAATTGATGAACAATTCCATTTGAGTTGCTGAAATCTTCAAACATCTTTGAAATGAATTCTTCCCCTCTATCTGATCTCAGCTTCTTCAATCTATAACTACTTTGAGTTTCTGCCATGCTCTTGAATTTCTTGAAAACTTCCAGAGTTGCCAACTTATTCTTCAAGAAGTAAATCCATGTCATGCGTGTTAGATCATCAATGAATAGCATGAAATAGAGATTACCACTCAAAGAAGGTGTGTGCATTGGACCACAAAGGTCGGTGTGCACCAACTCCAGCTTCTCTAAGGTTCTTCCTTCTGCAGCAGCCGGAAATGACTCTCTATGCATCTTTCCCATTTGGCATGGCTCACAAATTTCTCCAGGAACTTGTATTGGTGGTAAATCCCTGACATACTCTTTTTGTGCAGCAAGTTTCAAAGAATGCAAGCTAGCATGGCCATATCTTCTATGCCATAAGCTACTTTCATCAACTTCACTTGTGTTCACCATCTTATAATGCATGTTCAAGTTCAAAGGAAATGCATTGTTCTTCATTTTAATTTTGCTCACTAATTTTCCTTTCACAACAATCATACAACAATCATACAACAATCATCTTCAAAGCTCACAGAATATCCATTTTTAACCATCTGTGGCACACTCAAAAGATTGTGCTTCAAACCAGGAACTAGGAGGACATCTTTAATGAGCCTACTAACTCCATTGTAGTTCATAGAAACCGTACCTTTTCCTTTGGATTTGAGAATGGCACCATCAGCAGTTTTGACTTCAACACAGATTGATTTGTCCAAGTCCAAGAACCATTTTGAATTTCCAGTCATGTGACTGGTGCAGCCACTGTCAATGTACCAAACACCATTTTCTTGCTTTTTTGAACTTTCACTTGCCATGAACATGAACTCCCCTTGATTTTCTTCAGCTAGTTTAGCTTGATGTTGAGTCTGAATTTGTTGTTGTTGTTGCGCTTGTTGTTGGACTTGATTTTCTCCATTTTGTTTTGCTTTGCAAAAACGTTCAATGTGCCCAATTCTGTGACAAAAGTTGCACTTCTTATTTTTCCAGTACCTCTGCTCCAAGTGGTTTGTTTTTCCACAGTATTTGCAAGGGGAAAACTTGGTTTGTGAACTTGATGCCTCCTTCTGGTGCTTGTATGTGCTTTTCTCCGGTTTTTGTTTGACTTCAAATTTGTTGTTGATATTTTTTTGCTTGGCTTATGTGATACCTCAGGTACACCCTAGAATATAGAGAAGTACTTACATGATGAGATCCGGGTGTAGCTTGTCCTTCCGGGACGTTCGTGTAGGTTGGATACTATATTCGGGAGTTTGTGAGGGATGTTTATATTCTTGGTGTAAAAGTTGGTATAGGTTAGGTTATGGCTTGGTGATATGTGTTGATGTTAGATTGAGATGAGATGGTTAGCATAGGCTCGGCCTAGTGCACACAAGTAGGTTCGTAGTGATCCGATGGCACGGTTGGCCTAGTTCGGTGTCCCGATTGCTCGACTTGTCTAGTGGGCCGATAAATGGTCAGAAAAGATAGGAATGTGATTACTTGGTGTAATACATTCATTAGAGGCACGATTGGCCAATGGAGATATCGGTTGGCTCGATTTGGTGCAAAATAGTGCACAACCGGGGCAATGGTGTGCTTGTCGGTGCGCAATTGGGCTCGATGAGGGTAAATACGTAATTGGCCAAACCGACCAATCAGAATGAGACGTGTGGCTCGGGAATAAGCTTCTGATGGTTTGGGTGTGCAAGCTAGCAGGTTGGTTGCCACACACCAATTGGATGGAAAATAAGCACGAGGTGGCAATTTAGGTGCAAGTGGCACCTAGTTGTGTGTTGGTGGCAATTGGGGTGGTGACTCACCTACTTGGGCAGAGATTAAGAGGTTAAAACAAGAACCTCTCCCTCACTCTTATCAGCCAAATTCGTGGCTAGGTCCTGGAGAGAAAAGAGAGAGAGAGAAGGAGAGAAAAGAGAGAAAGAAGAGAGTGAGCCAAAGGAGGTTCTGCTCTCGGCCAGACAGACCCCTGGCCACTAAAATAAGGATTACGGCCGAAACACCGGTTAGAATTGAGTGAAACTAAAGCCCAGAGTTAGCTAACTTCCATAGAGTTAATTGGGCACCGGTTTGGTGGATTTTGGAGCTGAACTGAGAGAGTTATGCGCTCTCCAAATTCACTGTTCTGCAGCAGACCTGCTGCTAGACCCCGAGTTGATGTAGGAGCCATAACCAGAGGTAGAAAGCTTAGAATTGAGTGTTCTCGGTGGCTCTGGAAAGCTAAGAGACAGGGCTACAACCTTGATGTTTATTCCTAAGGCTGAATCGGCCTGTATCTTCCTGTTTATGCTCGGTGAAGTTTCTGTTGGTGCAGGGCAGCTTCTGCCCGAATTGAGAAAAGCTAAGTATTGTGGGTAGGATTGTGTTTCACAAGCTATTACTGCTGTGGATTGATTGTAATGTCTAATTGTGTGTTTAAAACAGGGACTAAGGTTCCAAGAGGCCTAAAGGCTATAAAGGAGAGGAATTGGTTTAGGAATACCTAGGTGATGGTAAGTAAGTTTGTTATGCGGGTAGTGATTGCTAGTGCAACCTTTGTTGGGCGGAAGGCCATTTGTGTGTGCTTGCTGTGTGTGTATTTGTGGGGGATCACCTTGCTGGTCATTGTTGGTTGATCATGGCTATTTGTTGCCTTGTTGGTTATTTATGCATAATTGTGATATATTGGTGACTTGTTGGTACATTATGATTGAGTTGTGTGCTTGGAATTACTTGCTGCCCTTGTTGGCATCATTGCATTGCACTTGTTGTGCTGATGTTTGGCATTGCACTGATGTGCCTGTGATGACATGTGTTTGCCTTGATTCTGCTTGTGATTGTGGATACCACTGGCCAGTTGGGAGGTGGTGCACAGCAGGTGCACAGGTAGTGCTTAAGATGCGGCACTTACCATATTGATGATTATTTGACGGGCCTTGCGGTAGGTGATGGCCGCTTGGAGTAAAACGGTCGTGATTATTTGACGGGCCTTGCGGTGCTAGATGGCCGCTTGGAGTAAAACAGTCGTGATTATTTGACGGGCCTTGCGGTGCTAGATGGCCGCTAGGAGTAAAATGGTCGTGCTTGTTCCGTGGCGTGAGTGCCTGGTATTTGTGCATTATGCATTACTGTATGCGTTGCATGACTGTGTGTTGCCCATGTCCAGCCTTGTGTGCAGTATGTGGTTGCTTTCTTGCATGGCCTATTTACTTACTGAGTTTTATACTCACCCCCCCTATTTCCTCCCCATGTCCTACAGGTGCGAGAATGAGAGTATGGGAAGTAGGTCGATGGGTATAGGCGAGTCGGTCTTCTTTAATTATATCATTGTATTATTTTTACATGGAGGTTGTGTCATTGTAAGTAAGAGTTAGTGCCCCTTGTAGCAACGGTTTAATGACACTAGTGAAGTTGTCTTTATAAATGAGTCTTGGTACTTTTTATCATCTTTACTACCTCTGCATTTGTTTGTTGTTGCTTCCTTTTACGCTGCGCATTCTCTCGGTTGGTAACCCGCCGAGCAGAGGCAACGAGGTTTTGGTTGTGTCGATGAAAGGCCTTTGGGTGCCTTATGGCACGTAGTGGGTGCACATGGCACCTGGCCGGTCGCGCTTAGCGGGAGCGTGACAGCTTATAAGGCCTTTTCAATCCCAGCTTCAACTCTTCTTACATGCCTCTGCTCATGAGCTTCCAATTTGCCAACTAATTCAGGAACTGACATCTCAGTGATGTCTCTTGATTCTTCAATTGCAGCTACCTTTGCTTCAAATCTATCAACAACTGTGTTGAGGATCTTTTCAACTACTCTGACCTCAGGGATCACTTCTCCATATAGCCTAATTTTGTTGACAATGCTTTGAGCTTTTGAGGCATACTCCCTTATTGTTTCTGTTTCCGACATCTTCAGCATCTCAAAATCTCTCCTCAAGGATTGCATTCTGATCTGTCTTGTTTCTTTAGACCCTCTGAACTGCTTCTCAAGGATCTCCCCTGCTTCTTTGACTGTTGTAGTCCCAACAATAAAAGGAAAAATCTCCTCTGAAACCAAAGAAAACATAAATGAAATTGCAGTATTATGTTTCTGCAAACGTTCATTGTATGTTCTTAATTGATTTACAGACATTTCTTCAATGTCTTCTTCTTCATTAAAACCTTCTTCAACTAAAAACCACAAACCATTAGCTACAAGGAAGGATTTCATCCTTATAGCCCAATAGTTGTAGTTCTCTCCATAAAAAATGGGTAGTAGGGGTAAGGATGAGGTGGTTCTATTTGCTGGTTGTGTGTTCATTTTGTGGTTTGGTGTTTAGGTAGGTATTTGGGGCTAACTTGTTGTGGTTTCAATAAATTAGAACAGGCCTGAAAGAAGGAACCTGCTCCGCTACCAAGTGTTGGCTTTTGTTTCTCAAAGAAAAGAACTTCAGCTCAAGAACATCGATGTTGAATCAATAACATCGATGTTTTGAGGCTACTGGAACTTCAAGCAATTCTGCCGAATGCTTAAAAACATCGATGTTTACTGAATTCGGGGCTTCAAACAATTTTGCCGAGCTGCTAAAACATCGATGTTGTGTCAAGAAACATCGATGTTTTGTTGATCAGCAGCTTCAAACAATTCGGCCGAACGACTATAACATCGATGTTTTGATTATAACATCGATGTTGTGCTGGGAATTTTCCAGAAATTCTGCAGAACTTCAAGTTGGTTTTCTTGGTTACTGTTGCATTAATTTTCTCTCAACTCTCTCAACTTCTCGGCTTGAACATTTAATGAACAAGTCAAGGAACACTTTGTGAAGTGAAAAACACTCAATGTACTTTTATTTCACTTATAGAATTCAGATTACAACACTCAATATATAGGCAAAAAATCAGCCTATCACCCTGTAAGTTTCCTATAGCTATTATGACACTCATAATAGGCACAATATGCAGCGGAATTATAGAAACTAACCAAGAACCACATGTGAAGCAACATAAACCGTATAACAATTTTTACATACCTTATGTGGTTGAGATCTTTCACTCAACTGAAGTATGGAATCAGCAAGAGCAAGACAAAGGCCTGGCTCCTCTACGGTATCCACACAAACCGTGATCGACTTGGAATCGTCACACGAATCAAGCCTCGAGCTCCCCCGGACTGATGTGCTAGCAACAAGAAACCGGAAGCTAAGTGTTTTGGGTGTTTTTCTTCCTTCTTTCACCAAGAAGAAGAAGAGAGCAAGAGGAGTGTTTCTTGAGCT
>JAKUCV010003022.1:91245-121134 GCA_028386065.3 Turnera subulata
ATATATATATATCACATATACAATTGAAATCAACATATAATGATCATGCTACATCACATATAACATATCATATATATATGCATGAACATATCAACATATGCACATAAATCCGGTTTAGAGCTTCACAAGAGGCTCCGCTACCATTGTAAGTTTCCTATAGCTATTATGACACTCATAATAGGCACAATATGCAGCGGAATTATAGAAACTAACCAAGAACCACATGTGAAGCAACATAAACCGTATAACAATTTTTACATACCTTATATGGTTGAGATCTTTCACTCAACTGAAGTATGGAATCAGCAAGAGCAAGACAAAGGCCTGGCTCCTCTACGGTATCCACACGAACCGTGATCGACTTGGAATCGTCACACGAAACAAGCCTCGAGCTCCCCCGGACTGATGTGCTAGCAACAAGAAAACGGAAGCTAAGTGTTTTGGGTGTTTTTCTTCCTTCTTTCACCAAGAAGAAGAAGAGAGCAAGAGGAGTGTTTCTTGAGCTCTGAAAACGTGCAAAGAGAGGGAAGGGAGCAGCAAATGATCTGATCACTTAGCCACTAAACACACCCATCCATAATGCATAAGTGGATTAGTGGTAATGGCCAACACATGGTCCCCATGATAATGACATTCATTATCTTTACCACCCACTAACCATAATCAGATAACACACTCCCAAAGCACTAAGTTTGACCCAATAATTCTGGTAATTAGTGAGCCAAAACGACCCTGGTTCAACCACGGTCCAACCACACCTGGTCCAACCATGGTCCAACCACGGTTCAACCATCTGCTCGAATCAACGGTTCTATGTGTGTGACCCTGTAGGCACTTGTAACATCCGGCAATAATTGTAAAATCTCATTTTACAATTATAAGCAAAGAGCGGCGTCTAGCAACACATCGTTGCTACCCGAACGACAAGATCGGTACTGATTCTCTATGCCTCGGAACATGTCATCATCCCTTCGTCCCATTATCAAGATTAAACCGAGACACGGAATATGTCAATCTCGTATATGTTTAATCTATGTTTCTTGATCCCGGAGTTAACTGTATAAAACGGATACCCGTGATATCACCATATCACCTAATCCGAGCATGGCCATGCATTTAACAGTTCAACTCTATCAAGAAACCATCCGATAATATACCCGTTATATGGGTCGGACGAATCCCCTCTTGATCAATCAAAACCCACTACATAATCATCATATACCGAATGATTATCCTTATGTCCACCCAGTTACGGATGACTAGGAATAATATCAAAGTACATGATTCATATGTTGGATACCTTGACGATCTCAGGTCGGAGGACAATACATTTATAAGAACCACTAATGACATACATATAACGTTCCATGTAGGGTTCTTATGTGGGTCGGTCCAGTCCGCAAGAACGCTAGTCTTAATTTATTATTACAACCTATCCGTAATAATAATCGACTAGGGACATTTAAGAATATGAAATATTCTAGGGTTATAAGTATGTGCAAGCGTTTATCTCATAAACGATACTTATTGGAATAACCTCAGTGCGTATACATGACTACAAATAATCATCCATGATTGGCTTTTGGGCATATTACACTAACACTCCCAACCACTCCACTCAGCTGACCCTATCACTTTAATTAGTGGGTTTGCTTTTCCTAAGATGCTCATAATAGCACATCAAAGCTAACCCACTTACAACTCAAGATAAACACACTACAACTACAATAATCATGCACTCACACACAATTAGATTACAATAAACAAAAGCACACTTTACCTAACACACTTAAATTGATGGGACCAACCACACAACTTGATTATTCTCCACTAACTCAACTAATAGCTTGATCACTCTTAATGCAGCTTGATCACATAATCTAACAAGCAGAACTGTATTGCATGTTAGCTGTACAAGATAGAGAAGTTGAAGTTGTTAGCTTGCTGGCTTTTGCAGTAGTGTGCATGTACTGCAGGCAGTGATGAGACTGGACTTCTTGGAAACACAAAAAACATCATGTGATGAGCACATCGTGCACTGATGATTCCATCTTATCCAGCATAAAATGACAACAGTTGTTCCACATTGTCTCCTAACAAGAATCAGCCAGCTAATAAGAAACATGATAACACCATGACCTTTGATTTCACTGCATTTCATAATGAGCTATTTGCGCTATGGCCACAGGTGTGCAGTTTGTTTAGGCGACTACCAACCAGAAGAGAGGCTTCAGCAGATACCTGCATGTTGCCATACCTTTCACATGGATTGCATCGACTCTTGGCTCGCTAACCACATCACCTGCCCACTCCGTCGGCTTTCCCTGCTTCCACCTCCTAAAGTTCCCTCTGGATCACAAGTGGTTACAGGGAAACTGTCGAGGCATCTCGTGCAGCAGTAAATAGTGGTGAAAAATCTGCTCAACTAGCACTAGGTTCTTGTGAAGAATAGAAACATGCTCTAGAACCTCAGTTACGAAATGAAGAATCAGACACTTTACAAAAAAATGCTCAAGAAAAGGAAAAAATATTCAAATCTGTTGATCGGTGTGCAGAAATCGTCAATGCAAGGAATCACACAGAAGAGCTTGAGAATAATAGAGACATTTCAGGTAATTTGCAATCTTTCCATGCACCAGCTTTGCCTTTCTGGAAAATGATTTCTGCTATTAATGGCCATAGTCATATTGATGCTTACTGATGTACGGAAAATTATGTGTTTGGCGACTTTAGATATTAGAAATGCCAGGCATTAATACATCATGTAGCGTACAGTAGTAGCAGACCAAATTCATATCCATGTTTGTATAGTCGTCCTCTTACCAGTAATTATCAAAGCCTGTGTTGTCAATAGGACAAAACTTTAATGTCCAAGAAACTGAAGTTTTCTTTTTTCTTTTTCTTTTTTACATTGGAGTAGCTTAAATTTGTAAAGGTACCGAGATACTGGAGTTGGCAATGTGTGCATGAATTAACTCATCATCTTGGGCACTGATCTCCGAGCAATAAAGAAGTAGCCAGGCAATCTTTGGACCGAGTAGTGAATAAAGAAATGATGGCTAAGCGAATGTTGCTTCTTGCGCTGGCATTATGTAACGACCCGGGTAAAATTTTCGTGATTTTTACCAAGCTGTTTTGACTTTTACGGTGGTTAATAAAATTTTAACGCGGTTAATCAAGAGTTTTACCAATCCGAGTTAATTTTCATTATTTTCACTATTATTTTTACTACACTCAAAATTACTATTATTATTGTTATTGTTGTTACCATTATTATTATTATTTTCCTAATCAACAAAAATAATAAAACACTTACAAATATTTTGGCCGGATATGTAAGTTACACCTATATTACTAATTATAATTTTAAAAGAAATTTAAACGTCATAAATCGATGAACTCTATCAGACCGAGTTTTACCGAGGGTTTTTCCGGGAATAACCGAGCCTCGTTTCGATCACCGAGGATACGTGACGCTCGGGAGTATCTTTTTAACTAACCGAGCCTCGGAATTTAATTCCGAGGGTTACTCTGGATTTCCGAGCCTCCTTTACAACTAACCGAGCCTCGGTTTTTAATTCTGAGACTTGGACGACGCTCAGGGGTATTTATCGAATTTTCCGAGCCCAAGTTGTATTTTCGGACTCGGGACGAAAATCCGGTTCGGCCAATCGTGGCTTGCCACGTGGCCATTCTCCATTTCTTTTCTCTTCCTTTCCCTTTCTTCTCTTTCTTTTCTCCTTCTCCTTTTTCCTTCAGCCGCCAGCCTCCCTCTTTCTTTTCTTTTTCTTTCCCGTGACTTGTTGTCCCTCCCCTTGTCTTCATCTCCTCTTTTCTCTCCTTTATTTTCTCTCCCTCTTCACCCGATTTCTCACGCCTCTCCTCTCTTTCTCTTTTTTTTTTTTTTTCGATTTCCTTCTCTGCCTCTCTCCCTCTCCCTTGTCCCCTGTCACTAGTCACCGACACCATCTCTTCCTCATCCTTCCCATCTTTTCCTTGCTCCTGCCCCCTGTCGCCGCTCCCCTTGCCGCCGCCACCACCACCGAGGGGCTAAGCCGAGCCACCGCCGGACGCAGAGGAGTCAAGCTCTCCTCTCCTAGCTCTTCTCGATCTGCCGCCACCAACTGTGAAACGCCCCGACCCGTATTTACCGTACACAGTAAACACGTGCCAGAACTGTGACGTCCTAACCAAAATAAGCCCAGCATATAGTGTATACAACAGGAACACGGGCTCAACAGCCCAAAAGTAATAACGTCATTAACAACATAATCGGCCCAATGGCCCAACAATAACAAAATAATGCACAGCGGAAGACTTTAATAACTCACAAACACTGTATGCGACACTAATGCAAACTATGGATCCGAGCCCTGCCCAAGGGATAACGCCGCAGCCTGTCTAGAATGCACCAAACCTGTACCACAAATAACTCAACCTACGGGATGAAAGCCCGCAGGTGAGGGGTGAGTCCGAAGTGCTCACCGACGAAGGAAAGACAAACAATATGCACACTATAAAACTCAAGGTCCAAAAACAGGCAAAAACCGCCAAAATAAATCAAAAGACTCAAACAAAATCCAATTTCCAATTTTATCTTTTTCGGGCCCCGTCACGGATAAGCTAGGGTCGTACCAGGTTATCAACCTGCTCCTGGTGTCAGATCAAAAAGAACCCGGGATCAACATCCCAATCAAACCGGCATCAACATGCCCATCACAAGTAACCCAAATCATGGCACCACAAAACAGTCTCAAACCATCCGGTCGTACCTCTACTTACCACGTGACAATTACATTACCGTCATTAAAATCAAATCACAGGGATCAACATCCCTAACCAAGATACCGGGATAGACATCCCTATCCAAAATACCAAGGATCGACATCCTTTCACAATTTATTATTAATTATTCCATTATACTTATTCCAAAAGACACAGAAAATCAACACGGGGATAAACATCCCAAAAACCAACATGACACCGGGATAAACATCCCGAACCAAAACATAGCAAAAGCAACAATCAACAATGCACAATCATCAAAACATAATAACCGAGTAATATAGGCACATATCGAAGGAAATCCATCCTCACCTTGGCCGATTACTCAACTCCGGAAATAATGACTGGTACTACGCCGGCTCCTCGGGAAACTGCCCGATATCCAAACCTATACCACAAAACCATACATACACATAAATGCACATAATCGGTAAGCTATGATCAAGGTTTTGAAAACTGGACCGGCCATTGAACCGGCGAAGGGGATGTTCAAGGAAAACCGGGGATCAACCGGGGTTCAACCGTTTTATTAAAATATATTAATTTTTTAAGAAAACGGTCAAAATATATTCATTATAATAATTTTATGGTCAAAATTGAAGTCATTCTCAATATATACTAAAACTTATGTAAAGAAAACACTAATTTGTAATAGTTTAGTTGGTTAATGACTTTAAATATTGTTAGGAGGTTAAGGGTTCTAGTCTTACTCTCACCATTTTTAAAACTTTTAAATGAAAAAAAGAGGTTCAACCGGTAAAAAAACCGGTAAAAACTGGCCGATTCGTTAAAAACCGTAAAAACCGGCCGGTTCAAAACGGTTGTGTAACAGGGGGGTTTTTTCCAGTGAACCGGACCGGGGCTTTGCTGAAAAGGCGGTTGAACCGGGTTAACCGGACGAACCGGTCCGGTTTTGATAACCTTGGCTATGATGCCAATACGACGATATATACCCATCCCGGTTCTTATCTGTTATTATTTCCATTTACCGAAAACGTACGTATATCCGAATATAATTTCGGTACTATACTTTAATTAAAACTCTTTTCCAAAATATTTTCATAAAATAAATATAATTTTTCATAATAATAATCTCCATAATTTTTCCAGAAAAATAATAACCTTTTTATAATTTTCAGAAAATATTTAGTATTTATCTTTTCTAAATATATATAGTAATAATATTTTCCAATACAAAATATAATTAACTTTAATTTCCAAAATACATATTTATATACATATACCACAATCATAATTTTCCAGACGAAATAATATACATATTAAATTTCCAGAAATTATTTTCAAGGTATATACATATATTTTTCCAAATAACAATAGTTTTTCCAAACATAACTTAATTATTTATCAAAGTAAATATATTTATATTTTCCAGAAAATTCCAGAATTAAATTAGCCACAATTTACTCAAAATAATTATATAATTTTTTTCCAGAAATTAATTAACAGAAACTAACTATTTATATATATTATTATTTATTATTATTTTTTTTTAAGGAAAGAGGGGGATCCGGCTGTGCAACCCATCCAAGGTCGCGACCCGGCCGTGACCCGCCCCAAACGAATCGGGTTGCTCACCTTAACGACGACGGCGGCGCGACTGACGGGAAGGGAAGGAGGCCACGAGGAAGGCGAGCTCGAGGCGACTCCAAGGGCGGTGCAGAGGTGGCGCGGCGACGGCAGGAACGGTTGCAGCGGCGCGGAAAGCTAGATCTGCCGGGTTGCTCGTGGGTCAATGGCAGTTGGCTGCGCGTCTCGCGGCGGGGACGGGCGGAAGCGGCGGGGTTCAGGTCGCGACGAGCCGGCGAGCCTGACGGCGGTGGTGGTGTGGCGAGAAGACGGCCGGAGCTCCGTCTGGTGAACAGTAACCGTGGGGAAGAAATGGTGACGGTACTGTTCACGGGTTTTTCTGTTTCCTTTTTCTTTTTCTTTCTATTTTCTTCCGATTTTCTTTTCTATTTTTCTAATTTTTCTTTTCTTTTCTTTTCTTTTCTTTTTATTCTGATTAGTTCTTTTTTTCTGATTTTTTTTCCTTTTTCTTCTTCTTCTCTTTTTTTTTTTCTTTTTTTCCCTCTTTTTCTCTCTTTTTCTTTTTCTCTCTTTTTCTCTTTTTCTTTTCTTTTTTTCTCTCCTTTTCTTTTGTTCTTCTCTTCTTCTTCTCTTCCTCCGGCTGCCTTCTTCTTCTGCTTTTATAAACTGTGATTAACTGTTAATCATGTGATATTCAATAATACAAGCGGGTCCGATCCGGACCAGAAAATAACAGATACCTCCCTAGTTATTTTCCGATGTGATTTTTCGAGAAATTTCGAAACCCGAAAAATACCAACTTAGTTCCGAAAAATCCACGGGAAAATCACGAGCGCGGGAAAACCCTCGGTTTCGAAAAACGACTCCCGAGTTACCTTGAATTAATTACCCAAGATTAATTCAACAGTAAATCACGGTAAAAAGACTTCTACAGTCCCGGTAAAAATCAAAAATTTTACCCGGGCTGTTACAAACTGAGCGCCGCCGCCGTGACGAGCCCGAGTCCTCCTCGACCTGCTGCTGCCGACAGCCACACGCCACCGCCGCTGCATCTAGATGACGATGCCTCCACCAAGACGAGCCCGAGCCACCTCTGTGTATAGGAGGTCCGATCTCCCTTTCCCCTGCCTCTGCACGTTCGCCGCCTCCCTCTGCCGAGCAGAGGAGTGACATCGTCGCCGCCGCGTGGGTAAGGACCACGACGACCCTTGCCCCCTTTTCCTTCTACCGTTCCGTTTCTTTTCTTTCTTTAAACCAGATTGAACTAATCGGGTCTTGGTTGTTGTGTTCTGGCTGCGGCTTGGTGATAGAATGAATTGGTGTGTGTTGACGTTGGCTAATGGGTGTGGCCGGAGACAGAAGGTGATGATGGTGGATGGACGATGGTAGTTTGTTGTGGTGTTGCTGACCGGATTGTTGCTCTGGCGGGGTAGTTTTGGAGTTGGTATTTGGCTTGTTTTTGTTCTGCTTGGTGACAAACATTGAGCAGTGGGCGTATTGGGGACTGCGTGAACAGTGTTAGCCGGAATCCGGCGAGGTTCCGGCAGTCCTGGGAATTTTTCGGCGAACCCGAGAACGAACCTGTGGGTAAAACTCGAACCTTTGGACTACCCATGCATCATTAACGAACCCAAACGATAACGGACCGGACATTAAACGATAATTAATGAAATGATTAATTAAGTTAATTAATATTAACAAATACTTTTATTTTATGCAATTTAATTTATGTTTTATTTACTTAACTCTGCTTTTATTTATTTTATGCTTTTTGATTATTTCATTTATGCATTTATTTAATTTATGCTTAATTTTCCGATTGGGCTATTAAAAAAGGCCCACAATATTTTAATTCCCGGTTCTAATTTTATTTACGTTTACCTGGGCTCGTAAAAGGCCCATTGATTCCGATTCTCGTTTTATTTATTAAAATTGGGCTAATTATAATTGAAGGCCTATATTAACCTATTTAATTACGCTATTAATTCGAAGTTGTTTCTTTATTTTCTCCGATGGACTAAACGCAAGTGAAGGTCCCCTGCGCTTAATTTCCTAATTATATTATTACGTTTCCAATACGTTTAATTACCGTTCCTCTGGGCTAAATGATAATAGGCCCACACCTTATTTATTTGTCAATTTCAATCTTATATAAATATTACTACTACCTAAATTTTCATCGGCTAAATAACAATAGATCCTAATTTATATTCTTGGCTATATATACACAATTTTACTTTGGGCTTAATTAATATTAGTTTCATATCAATTATTTCTACCGATTTTATTCTTACATATAACCCGTGAAAATTTATTTTAAGGCTAAATTATATTTTATTAATTTATCAAGAAATATTTTATTAATAGTAATATTATTTTGAATTATCAAATCATTAACAGTTATAATATTTTCGTCAAATGATTTTTTTTATATATTAAATCTAACTACTTAATATGTACAAGTTTTGAATTGTTATATTATTAAATAACCGTTGTATTTTATAACGAGCTATGGTATCGTTATTATTTTTATTCTATCTATAATTCTCGGTTATATATGTATATATACTACAACAATGTTTTATACCATATATAGCACATATTAAATTCTTTCCGATGCTAATATTTCCTATTTGATGGTTTATTATCAAATATAATATTCAAATATCATTTCCGCGTATTTATCGTTTTCATTATTTTATAATCATTTGCTACTAAACAAATACGTATTTATTACTATTTTAATCGAGTATAAGTACTTTATGGAATATTATATACTTAGTAATATTATTTCTTATATATGATTTAAACAACATATTTATATGTATGTGTTTTCTTATCACAAGTGACCTAAGGGCCGGGATATCGGCTTGGACGCTCGGTTTCGGTTTTTTATTTAATCAAGTACACTTGATATAACCGTTGGATTAAATTAATTACCACCAAGTTGGAAGAACTGTTTGGTAATAAGATAATTATGGAGATACTAAAATGAACAGAAAAGCCGTCTAATAAATGTTAAACTGGTATCATGCATAATCATTATTGTTGTGCATTATAAGTGATTATTGTGTTCCTATATATACATATAGGGTATCGAGGTTTGACCGGATAGCAGTTTCAGAGACACATCAGGTGAGGATGGATAACCTTTGATATGTGCCCGTAATACTGTGTATGCTTTGTTGTTTGATTGAACTACTGAAATGATCCTTGTTAGTTATTTGATTGCCATGGTTGTTGTTGTTGCTGTTGCTGGACTGTGTGGATTGATCATGTGGATACTGTGAGTAATTGTTGAACTGTTAATTGTGAGTAATTGGTGATATGAGATTGTTGATTGGTTGAGTCTGTGGAATAACTTGAGATAATAGGAAGTTGGATAAATGAGGATAGAATAACGGAATTGGGATTGAATAGAGATGATGATTTAATTGTCACGTGGAAAGTAGTGGTACGACTAGATGGTTAGAGGCTAGTTCTGTGGTGTCATGGCCGGTTTGGTTTGGTTATTGGGGATGTTGATCCCTGATGATTTGGATATTGGGATGTTGATCCCGGATGATTTGGATGTTGGGATGTTGATCCCGGATTGTTGTCATTTGGATGTTGATCCCGGATTGTGTTTTGGCCTGGCATCCGAAATTAGTTAATAACCAGGTACGACCCTAGCTTGTCCAGTGACAAGGACCCGGAAGATAAAATTGGTAACAATAATAAATTTTCTTTTGGTCTTGGCTCAGTTGTGTTATGGTAGATTCCTTGTGATGTTTTTGCCTGTATTTACTTCAAAAGTATTATGGTTGCCTGCATATCTCTGTTTATCCTTTGTCGGTGAGCACTTCGGACTCACCCCTCGCCTGCGGGGTTTCATCCCGTAGGATGAGTTGTTTGTAGTGCAGGAACATACGAGGCAAGCTACAGTGTACCCTCGGACAGGACTCGGATCCATTAG
Source organism: Turnera subulata (assembly GCA_028386065.3). NCBI lineage: Eukaryota > Viridiplantae > Streptophyta > Magnoliopsida > Malpighiales > Passifloraceae > Turnera > Turnera subulata. The sequence continues at coordinate 101,534 of JAKUCV010003022.1, forward strand.
TTGCATCGGGTTTTGCGTATGTTGGTATTGAGTTTATAAATGCTTCCGCTGTGATGTTGTTGTTGAGATTCCCGAAGTCGGGTGTTATGATATTATCTTTTGGGCCGTTGGGCCAGATTTTCCTGTTGTATTTACTGTCTGTGCCATGTGTCGGCACTGTTGTTCGGTAAATACTGTATGTAGGGTAAATTTGGGTCGGGGTGTTTCATTTTGGTAGCGGAGCGGGCGGTAGGTCCTTGGTGTTTGTTGTGCTTGTTTGTTGTGCATAGCTCGCTCCACATGATCATCATGATTGCATACATATTCATATGGTTAGTGCATAATGGATCCAGTCGAGGGACGCCACCTTGCTGCATAACATTCATATGTGAGTATTCTTTCTCATAAATACAGTTGGATGACAAGTTATCCGTATATCGGTACTTTACAATACTGTTGTTTTGTTGATCCAAAGTTTTGGAAAAAAAAAAGGCTTCTAAAGGATGAGTTTTTACAAAGTGACATTTACAGCTTATGCTGTGGGTTAAATATGTTTATAAGGTGGAACTGCTTTTTTGGGAAGTTTTATTTAACTGTTATGATTTGATGGTAAAATGATTTTAAAGATTTTATTATAAAGTTAAGACATGGTCGTTGCCCGGGAAGAATAGTGGGATAAGGGACCTTGAGAAGGCAAAGAAGTCTATCTTGTTGTACCCGTGTATCAGAAGTATCGACAGAACAAGTAAGATTTAATTATGGGTTTTGGTTTTTATATCTTTAAGTGATGATATGATATTATATGACCTTGAGGAATTGGGAAATGATGATTTTTGAGTACTGTTTTGATTATGACGTGATAAAGTGATGACTTTTGGTGTACTGCTTTGTTTATGATGTGATAATTTGAGTTGAGGATTAAGTTGATATTCTTAGAAAATTCTATGATTTTGGAAGTGATGCAATTTTCTTTCTAAGAAACTAGTTTATGATTTGAAGATTTTTGGATGCTAAAGTTGTTTGTGATGTGATAACTTGATTTGAGGATTAGATTAGTGCTCATGGAATTCTTGATGTCAGAGGTGATTTGATCTTTTAAAAAAACAAGGTTCGATGATTTGAGGATTTTGGTGACACAATCTTTAAAAAAAGTTTGATGATTTGATGATTTGAGGTATTGTTTAAAGACCTATGATCGAAGTTATAATCTTTGCTAATTTCGGTGGGTTTAGAAGGAAGAAAAAAAAAATTGAAGGATAATTATGTTAGAAATGAATTTTGGGGTAATGACCAACATGGTTTGGGAGATATAATCTAGAAAAAGAAAAGAAATGTATTTGGAGAATTTAATTGTGAATCATGGGAGATAATTTGGAGTTTATAGACTTGATGAATTGTGGAAGGATTGATGATCATGATAACTATATATATATGTTTATGGGATTAGTGGATTACGGTGTGAATTTCGAGGACGAAATTCCTTTAAGGAGGGTAGAATGTAACGACCCGGGTAAAATTTTCGTAATTTTTACCAAGTTGTTTTGACTTTTACGGTGGTTAATAAAATTTTAACGCGGTTAATTAAGAGTTTTACCAATCCGAGTTAATTTTCATTATTTTCACTATTATTTTTTACTACACTCAAAATTACTACTATTATTGTTATTGTTGTTACCATTATTATTATTTATTTTCCTAATCAACAAAAATAATAAAACACGTACAAATATTTTGGCCGGATATGTAAGTTACACCTATATTACTAATTATAATTTAAAAAGAAATTTAAACGTCATAATTCGATGAACTCTATCGGACCGAGTTTTACCGAGGGTTTTTCCGGGAATAACCGAGCCTCGTTTCGATCACCGAGGATACGTGACGCTCGAGAGTATCTCTTTGACTAACCGAGCCTCGAAATTTTCCGAGGGCTACTCTGGATTTCCGAGCCTCGGTTTTCAATTTTGAGACTTGGAAGATGCTCAGGGGTATTTATCGAATTTTCCGAGCCCAAGTTGTATTTTCGGACTCGGGACGGAAATCCGATTCGGCCAATCGTGGCTTGCCGTTGGCTCATGGGTGTGGCCGGAGACAGAAGGTGATGATGGTGGATGGACGATGGTAGTTTGTTGTAGTGTTGTTGACCGGATTGTTGCTCTGGCGGGGTAGTTTTGGTGTTGGGATTTGGCTTATTTTTGTTCTGCTTGGTGGTCTGGATACTCTGTTGGGTGACGAACAGTGAGCAGTGGGCGTATTGGGGACTGCGTGAACATTGATTCCGATTCTCGTTTTATTTACGTTGGTCTAGATACGTGAACATTGTTTTTGTTCTAATTTTATTTACGTTTACCTGGGCTCGTAAAAGGCCCATTGATTCCGATTCTCGTTTTATTTATTAAAATTGGGCTAATTATAATTGAAGGCCTATATTAACCTATTTAATTACGCTATTAATTCGAAGTTGTTTCTTTATTTTCTCCGATGGACTAAACGCAAGTGAAGGTCCCCTGGGCTTAATTTCCTAATTATATTATTACGTTTCCAATACGTTTAATTACCGTTCCTCTGGGCTAAATGATAATAGGCCCATACCTTATTTATTTGTCAATTTCAATCTTATATAAATATTACTACTACCTAAATTTTGATTGGCTAAATAATAATAGATCCTAATTTATATTCTTGGCTATATATACACGAGTTTACTTTGGCTTAATTAATATTATTTTCATATCAATTATTTCTACCGATTTTTTTCTTACATATAACCCGTGCAAATTTATTTTAAGGCTAAATTATATTTTATTAATTTATCAAGAAATATTTTATTAACAGTATTATTATTTTGAAATATCAAATCATTAACAGTTATAATATTTTCGTCCAATGTTTTTTCTATATATTAATTCTAACTACTTAATATGTACAAGTTTTGAATTGTTATATTATTAAATAACCGTTGTATTTTATAACGAGCTACGGTATCGTTATTATTTTTATTCTATCTATAATTCTCGGTTATATATGTATATATACTACAACAATGTTTTATACCATATATAGCACATATTAAATTCTTTCTGATGGTAATGTTTCCTATTTGATGGTTTATTATTAAATATAATATTCAAATATCATTTCCGCGTATTTATCGTTTTCATTATTTTATAATCATTGGCTACTAAACAAATACGTATTTATTACTATTCTAATCGAGTATAAGTACTTTATGGAATATTATATACTTAGTAATATGATTTCTTATATATGATTTAAACAACGTATTTATATGTATGTGTTTTCTTATCACAAGCGACCTAAGGGCCGGGATATCGGCTTGGACGCTCGGTTTCGGTTTTTCATTTAATCAATACACTTGATATAACCGTTGGATTAAATTAATTACCACCAAGTTGGAAGAACTGTTTGGTAATAAGATAATTATGGAGATACTAAAATGAACAGAAAAGTCGTCTAATAAATGTCAAACCGGCATCATGCATATTCATTATTGTTGTGCATTATAAGTGATTATTGTGTTCCTATATATACATATAGGGTATCGAGGTTTGACCGGATAGCAGTTTCAGAGACACATCAGGTGAGGATGGATAACCTTTGATATGTGCCCGTAATACTGTGTATGCTTTATTGTTTGATTGAACTGCTGAAATGATTCTTGTTAGTTATTTGATTGCCATGGTTGTTGTTGTTGCTGTTGCTGGACTGTGTGGATTGATCATGTGGATACTGTGAGTAATTGTTGAACTGTTAATTATGAGTAATTGGTGATATGAGATTGTTGATTAGTTGAGTCTGTGGAATAACTTGAGATAATAGGAAGTTGGATAAATGAGGATAGAATAACGGAATTGGGATTGAATAGAGATGATGATTTAATTGTCATGTGGAAAGTAGTGGTACGACTAGAAGTTAGAGGCTAGTTCTGTGGTGTCATGGCCGGTTTGGTTTGGTTATTGGGGATGTTGATCCTGGATGATTTGGATATTGGGATGTTGATCCCGGATGATTTGGATGTTGGGATGTTGATCCCGGATTGTTGAAACACCCGTGTCCCAACTTAACAATAAAATACTTAATTACAAGGAAATTACCAAAATACCCCTGAAACCCGGGACACGAAATCCAATATCAAAAACATTATCCAAAATTCTTAATAAGACGAGATGTCATAAAAAACAAAACAATCCGGTTTAACAAGCCACAAGACAACTCGGCATCCTGCCGAAACATCCTCAATACATAAACCCGGCAACCCGCCGATAATGTAATCCAAAATCAATAGTGACATCTCAATAAAAAATTCAATGCAGCGGAAGAAAAAAACGGAGTAAAAATAAGAGAAACAAAACAACATGCATGCCGACTCTATGGATCCAACCGGGAGATCAAGCACAGCTACCTGCTGAGATAACCACGTCCGTACTCTGGAAGGATGGAAAGTGACTGCACGCTAACTAAAGTCTGAAAAACAACGTTGGCGATTATGTGAGTCGCCTACTCAGTGAGCAATATAAATCTAATTATGAAGGTGTGCAGAACAAGTCCGAAAGGAAAGAAGAGCAACGAGACAAGTAAGCAACATACAACAACCAGTACTAACATGCCAAGCCAATCAAGCAAACAGTTCATTATTCTCCATCTGTTGTGTGTTAAGTTTTCTTATTAAAATTTATTATTCAGGGCCCCCTACTGTGTGCGTCGAGCTCGGTCCCGTCTCATGAGACAACCAGGCATAAGCCCAAATAAAACAAGGCACGAAGCCCAACATATCCATAGAGAGAGAGAGAGACAGAGAGAAAGAGGGAGGTAGAAAGGGGGAGGTAGAAGGAGGGAGGTAGAACCGGTCATCACAGACCCATATGCAAAACCGCATACCACATGCTAACCCGCATGCAAACCCGAGGGGTATCACTTCCCGCTCGAACCAACCGGTCATCAGCACACAGTAGCCTAACTTCTACTGTACATTATCTTAATTCACAAATTATGAGTTTATGTGTGCCATTAGTTGTGATTCAACAGGGTTGTGTGATAAATCAACTTAAACAAATAAGCGGGTCTCCGACCCACAATACATCACACAAAACGCCCAAAATCACTCCACCAGTTATAATCCATAACAATCCAAATATCATGCTCACAAGCAAATAGTACACTTAGGCACACAATACGGATCACAGCATGTTAGCAAACAAGCATGCAACTCAAACAAACCAATCCAACAAGCTCATGCATACAGACATAAAAAGACGTATAAAGTCACCTCAACGACGATTGTCCTGTGGAGCTTTTCCCAAAACAGATCCTCCAGCTCCCGAGGTATTACCCGTGCCTGAATACCGGCACACACAACAAATTACAAACAATAACAATAAAAATGTGCATGCATGTAACTATAATGCTCAACTGAGTTAAACCCGTCCCTGGTTAGCCTTTTATGAAATTCCCGGGTCTAAACCCGACGTCATGTTCCCTCACCAAAACTCCGAGTATCGGGACCTAAGGTTCACCGGGCTTAAGCCCAACTAAGTCCAAGAGTAGTTCCCGGGTCTATGGCCCACTCATTATGTTCTTTACGGGTTTCCGGCCTAAAGCCCAATCTAAGCCCACATTCAATTTCCGGGCCTAAAGCCCACTTCCTTAAGTCCTTATTTAACCAATTATAGGATTGGGCTCAAAGCCCGTTACTTAAGTCCAAGGTCAATCCGAGCCCAAAGATTCCCGGCCTATGGTTCTACCTGTGTCGGTAAATTCCCGGTTATGTTCCACATAATTCCCATACTCGATTTCTACTATGTACATTATCAATATTACATAACCCAATCCGAATTTAAGGTACATGCCATGAATGAATACAAATTACACAACCAGGTAATATCGTTACGTGCCGGAATGAAGACCCGAGCCTTCGTCGGAAAATTCCCGAGCCTTCGTTGGAAAATTCCCGAGCCTTCGCCGGATTCCGGTGAACTCACCGGAACTCCACCAACAACCACAAGAAATCTGCCATAAACCATAAACAGCACCCAAATCGTATTCACTCAACCAAACATCCGTTCAATCAAAATAATACCCACTGATCTCTAAAACGATTCAAGGAAAAAGAAAGATTGAGAAAAGAATCCTTACCCGAAAACAACTCACTGCCAACCCGAATCACAACTCCTCTGCCGGCGGAACACACACACACCCGGGCACCTCACTGCCGGGACACACACCCGCAGCCACGCACCACACAGAAACACCACCGGCAACAAACAACACACCCAACACCAATGACACGCACGCAAACAACAAGCAATACACCCATCACCAACCATACGCACGCAAACAACCCACAACAACCATCCATCAACACCCGCACAGATCGACCCGTCACCGTCCGGCCACCACAGAGTCCACAACCAACCACCGACACATCCAGAACGAAAGTCAGAAACTGAATAGAGGGAGAAAAGAGGAGAAAACGGAGGGGAAGGAGTACTCACCCGTGTTCGCGGCGGCGGCGACGTGAGTTGGCTCCCGATTCCTCTGCAACCCACGGTGGCGGCGACGGCGACCTGAGGGAAAGAGAAGACGACGGCGTGGGGGATAGGAGGTTGATGTGTAGACGAAGACGAGAGAGAGAGAGGGAGAGGAAAGAAGAGGGGAGAAGAAGAGAGGAAAAACGAGAGAGAGAAGGGAAGAGAAGAACGAAAGGAGGAAGAAGAGAAGGGTTGGGGGCGCCGTCCGGGAAAAGAAAGAAGAAAGAAAAGTGAAGAAAAGGAGAAGAGAAAAGAAAAAGAAGGAAGGAGCTGCTAGGGTTTGGCCGCCCCTAGTGGACGACATGTCGTTCCACTTAGGCGCGGTCAACCCCCTGGTCAACGCGGTTTTCTTTTTTTTTTTCTTCACATCCAAAACGACGTAGTTTCAAGAGAAACTACATTAACCTTCGCGTTTCACCCCGATCTCGAATCCGTTTCCCACGGGACCCGAGCCATGATCAATACCAACCTTAAATCGACATTTCCAAGGCATAATAATTTATTTCCTCGACTAAAACTCGAAAATACCTCAAGGGTAAAATTGGAATAAATATTTCAAAAATTCCAAAAAATCAAATGATGAAAATTCGGGGCGTTACAATTGTTGTTATTGGGATGTTGATCCCGGATTGTGTTTTGGCCTGGCATCCGGAATTAGTTAATAACCAGGTACGGCCCTAGCTTGTCCAGTGACAGGGGCCCGGAAGATAAAATTGGTAACAATAATAAATTTTCTTTTGGTCTTGGCTCAGTTGTGTTATGGTAGATTCCTTGTGATGTTTTGCCTGTATTTACTTCAAAAGTATTATGGTTGTCTGCATATCTCTGTTTATCCTTCGTCGGTGAGCACTTTGGACTCACCCCTCGCCTGCGGGGTTTCATCCCGTAGGATGAGTTGTTTGTAGTGCAGGAACGTACGAGGCAATCTGCAGTGTACCCTCGGACAGGACTCGGATCCATTAGTTGCATCAGGTTTTGCGTATGTTGATATTGAGTTTATAAATGCTTCCGCTGTGATGTTGTTGTTGAGATTCCCGAAGTCGAGTGTTATGATATTATCTTTGGGCCGTTGGGCCGGATTTTCCTGTTGTATTTACTGTCTGTGCCATGTGTCGGCACTGTTGTTCGGTAAATACTATATGTAGGGTAAATTTGGGTCGGGGTATTTCACATTGTCCGGAATCTGCTCTCAATGGTCATGAATTGTTGATGGAAGTGGGAAACATGGTAGGTGGCAAAATGGGTTGGGTACCCAGTAAAGTACCCATTTATATCATCATAAATTGGTGTTTTGGGTCTAAATGAATAAGTGTAAAATTATTTGGGTCTTAATGAATAAATATACTTATTTATCCCACATAACCATGGGTATTTAGGGATTGGGTAATAGATATCCAGATACCTAAATATTAATATTCTAATTCAATTATCTCTATATTCTAATTTTATAATTATAACTATCCCGTCTAATTTTTTTTCAAACCCAAGTTCACCGTTCCTAAGTCTCCCCTGGTATTACTCCTCCTCCACCGACCTGCCATGGTGCATCCCATATGGGCCTAATTGGGCCCAACTTAACCCAACTATGCAGGCCTACATGGCCTAGATTGGGCCCGAGTAGGCCTAGTCCATATGGGCCTGGCCTGGCCCGCCTCGTCGGGTCTAATTGAGCCTAAAGCGGACTCGGTTAGGCCCAAGTCCGCCCATATCATGCGGAGCCAATTGGACTTCACTAGGGCTGAGTTGGGCCATCCAATGTGGGGCTAATTAGGCCCCATGGGCTAGGTTAAACCAAATCCAACATATTCATGCCTAATTAGACTTGTATAAGCTGCCGGGTTAATATGAACAACGTCGGATTAATATTTATAAGGTTAAGAAAATTAAATCTATATTTTTTTAAAAAAAAGATAATATTATATAGATAAATGACTATGAACTAACTTAAATAGGTAAGATGGATATGGTTATCTATTTAAATTTCTTAATGGATTATATATGGATAAGTGGGTGTTATTGAGTATGAATCATTTCTATTTTATAATCCTACCCATAGATAACCATTTTTGCCACCTCTAAAACAAGGATTGGTTGTATTTGGATAATTCCTTTGGTCATTACATTGTCCCTTCTACAATCTAAGATATTGTGTTATTGATATTATTTTGTGTGTGGGTTTTGACTGTAATTTTAAAGAAAAAAATTAAATTTAAACATTTAAATACTATTTTTTTTTTGGAAAAAAATGAAACGCCCCGACCCGAATTTACCGTACACAGTAAACACGAGCCGGAACTGTAACAACCCAATCAAATAAACCCAAGCATACAGTGTGAACCACAATAACTCGGGCTCGACAGCCCATAATAATAAACATCAATAATAATAAAACCGGCCCAATGGCCCAATAATAGAAAAACTATGCACAGCGGAAGACTTTAAATAACTAACACTGTATGCGACACATGCAACCTATGGATCCAAGCCCGTCCAAGGGAAACGCTGCAGCCTGTCTGGAATGCACCAAACCTGTACATGAAACAACTCATCCTACGGGATGAAAGCCCGCAGGTGAGGGGTGAGTCCGAAGTGCTCACGACAATAGAAAGACGATCAATATGGATACTAAAGTTACTCAAGGCCAAAAACAATCAAAAACCGACCAAAAGACTCAACAAAATCCAATTATCCAATTTTATCTTTCCGGGCCCTGTCACGGATAAGCTAGGGTCGTACCAGGTTATCAACCTATTCCTGGTGCCAGATCAAAAAGAACCCAGGGATAGACATCCCAAAAAATAACAAACCGGGATAGACATCCCAAGCATAGACATGCTTATCAAGTAACCCAGATCATGGCCACCACAAACAGTCTCTAACCATCCGGTCGTACCTCTACTTACCACACGACAATTATATCATCATTAAAACCAAACTCAGGGATCGACATCCCTAACCAAAATACCGAGGATCGACATCCTCATCACAATTCATTAATTATCCATTTACTTATTCCAAACGACACAGAAAATCAACACGGGGATAAACATCCCAAAAATACCAAACAAGCACCGGGATGGACATCCCGAGCCAAAACACAACATAACCACAGCGTCCAACAATGCAATAACACCAAATACAATAACTGAGTAATAAGGCACATATTGAAGGAAATCCATCCTCACCTTGGCCGATTACTCAACTTCGGAAAATAATGTCCGGTCCGACGCCGGCTCCTCGGGAAACTGCCCGACATCCAACCTATACAACAAAATCATACATACACATAAATGCACATAAGAGTATTTCATGATGCCAAACTACGAATTAATCCCATCCCGGTTCTTATCTGATATTATTATCTCTTATCGAAATTAATTTTCCGAACGTATTTCCGAATATAATTTCGGTACCATACTTTAATTAAAAATCTTTTCAAAATATATTTTCACAAAATAACTATAATTTACAAAATAATAATTTCCAAAATTTTCTAGAAAAATATTAACCTATTTATAATTTCTAGAAAATATTTATAGCATTTATCTTTTCTAAATATATATACAATTTAATTTCCAACAAAATATAATTACTTTTAATTTACAAAATACATATTCTTATACATACACCAAAATCATAATTTCTAGACGAAATAGTATGCATACTAAATTTACAGAAATTATTTTCAAGGTATATATATATTTTCCTAATTAATAATAGTTTTTCAAAACAAAACTTAATTATTTACCCAAGTAAATATATTTATATTTTAATCAAAATTCCAAAATCAAATCGTCCATATTTTTATCAAAATAACTATATAATTTTTTTCAAAATTAAATATCAAATTATGTTTAAATAAATATATACATAAATATAGTTTTTTTTTTTAACCAGGCCGGATCGTGAATAGTGCAAGCCCAGGCCCAGGGAAGAGCCAACCCAACCCTGTCTGGACCCGGCCCACATACATCCACGGCCCAACCCGGAAACCAGCCCAAAGGAAGTCAAGCCCACGGCTGACCCAGGTTCGCGACCCGGACAAGCACGCGGGTCGACGGATCCGGATGCTCACCTCGCGGGTCGAGCGGCTGTGACGGCAACGACGGTGAGCAATGGTGATGGCGAGGCGAGGCAAGGCGGCGGTCAGCGAAGAGCGACGCAGGAAGGCCGGAAGCTGGGGGCGGCGGCGACAGGAGGTGGCGGAAGGCGCTGTGAAGGAAGACCCCGCGGGTTGCACGACGGGTCAACGGCGCGTGTGGGCGTCTCCGGCAGCGGGAAGCGACGGGAACGGCGTGGTTCTGGTCGCGACGGCTTGGGGAACACCCAGGTGACGGCGGTGCGACGAACGGCGGCCTGGAGCTCGTCGTTGTGAACAGTGCAGAGGCGCGGGTGACGAACTGTTCACCGGCCATTTTCCCCTTTTTTCTTCTTTTTCAGTATTTTCAGTATTTTCTTTTCTTTTTCTCTCATTTTCTTTTCCTTCTCTATTTTCTGATTTCTATCATTTTATTTTTATTTTTTTTCTTTCTTTTTCCTCTCTTTTTTTTTGTTTTTCTGATTTTTATTTTTTTCTCTTTTTTTTCTTTTTTTTTCTTTTCTCTCTCTTTTTTTTCTTTTTCCTCTCCTCTCTTTTCCTTTTTCCCTCTTTTTTTTTTCTTTCTCTTTTTCTCTTCTCTTCTTCCTCCTTCACCGGTTCTCTTCTTCTTATAAACTGAAAAAAAATACTATTACACTTGTTATATCAATAATACAGTTCGTCCATATTACGGGCGAATCCGATCCGGACCAGAAAATAACCGATACCCCCTTAGTTATTTTCCGGTGTGATTTTCGAGAAATTCCGAAACCCGAAAAATACCGACTTAGTTCCGAAAAATTCACGGGAAAATCACAAGCGCGGGAAAACCCTCGGTTTTCGAAAAACGACTTCCGATTTACCTTGAATTAATTACCCAAGATTAATTCAACAGTAAATCACGGTAAATAGACTTTTACAGTCCGGTAAAAATCCAAATTTTACCCGGACTGTTACAAAAAAGATTGTGGAGGTCAAAACTCCTCAAATTGTCTTTGGGGATGTGTCACATTGCGGAATTATAACCGTTGTTCGACAAAAATGAACCACTCGCAATTTACCAATTTTCTTTGGGATGTGTCATATTGCAGGGCTATTATTTAACCGCCGCAATTTGACAAAATCAACCTCCGCAATTTGCAATTGTTGTAGCCTTATGATAATATGTTTGAGGGGAAGAGAATACAAATTCAAGTTTGATCAATGAGCATCATTCGGCTTTGACTTGCTAATTCTTACAAATATATATATAACTGGTAGCTGGCGATCGAAGCCACCTCATCCACATACTCTTGACACTCAACTTCCATTTGTCACAGTGGTATGAACAAGAAGAGAATCTACAGATGGGACAGAATTGACATATGAAAAAATGATTAACAACATTATAATGGAAATAGTTAATGATGATTAATAAAATGATGAGAAGATTGTACTACATGCGTACTTTTTTTTTTACTAGTTGACGTGGAAGGTGGAATTCAAACATGACATGACCTGATCCTTCTTGTTTAGCAAGAATATCAAATGAATTTAATGTTTCTGTTTTAAAAGTTGAGCATAATGAAGATAAAATGATCTTCTGAAAAAAAAAAGAAAGAGATAAAAATGATGAAAAGATTGTAGTATAAGTTTTCTTTTAATACTGCTTGATATGGAAAATTGCATTCAAACTTGAGACATCGCCTCTTGCTTTAAGAAGAGTGCTACAAGTACATTGATTTATATAGCATAAAAAAAAAGTACATTGATTCATAAGTTTGCATTACGTATATGTTTAGTTTTGTTTTATTTCAACATTCACTCTTCTTACTTTAGCAATTGACCTGCTTTTTTCTTAATCGATTGGATTATTATTGATAATGGTAATTAGCAACATATACTAGCAATTGAACTGTTTCAATGAACTATAAGATGCCTGTATATATGTCGTAGTTAATATTTTCTCCTCTTTTTCCAGACACCCAAAGACACTTCATAGGAAAACTGAAGTTTTCTACGCCATCAGTATAGCACACATGCCAAAAGCATCAATATGAAACAGTACGATCTTTTATTTAATTAATTAAAACCACAGCTTATGTAGAAAGAAATAGGACAGGCTTATTCATAGTAGTATCCAATTAGCAGATATCAGAGAGATCTCTGCATGATATATATTACAAGATAAATATTGGCAGGGACGACCCAGCACTGCATGTCTTTATTTCATCATCATCTCTAGCTAGCTAGCTCAACCAATGTGAGGGACCCCAATAACAATTCCATGCTTGTCAACCCACACGCGAACCCTGTCGCAGCGGAAATCTTGAGTCACAAATGATCCTTCAGGCACAATCACTGCATCAACGTAAGGGTTCTGCTTCTCAATTTTCTTCACAGCAGCTTCCCCTCTTGCTCCTTGGAGCTCCGGCCATGAACTCTTACCTGCACCAAATCAAAATAATTAAGCACAAAAGTTTAAAGTAATTACAAATATAAAGAAATAACATATATATATTATGTTAGCTGCATTCAATAACCTTATCGAATGCTATCAATACAGTACTGGCTACATACCTTTGCAATCGTCAGACATCTTCCTTCTTAATCTTAGATAATTCTTTGCTCTCTCGATATGTATAAAACAGCTTCTCCTATGTGATTCTGTACATGCAATACGGGGGAGAGATGGCATTTATAGGCGCAGGCATATGCAAAGCATTGTTAGCACACTCATTGACTTTTAGCCATCTCTGCCTAATTTCAGCTCTTATAAATTTTAGCTATGACGTGTCTTACCCTAATTAATTCGAATCCGACCCAAATAGCATACGGCATTACCTAATTGTACTTCTGCATTCTTCTTCTGGTCTCGGTTCCTTAATAATGAAAAGTCTTTTATTCTCAAAAAAGTAGGGAAAAGTCTTTAACTTGTACGGTAGAACTTTGGTGACCATCTTTCTCTGTTTTTTTTTTTTTTTCGTACATTTGACCATCTTTCTCTGACTAGCTAAATCAAATATGTGTAATATATTTGGGTCAAAATAAATAATTTGCATTTCGATCGCATTCTTTATCCGTACGTATAATTAACATTTTCTGTCATACAAGCATCCACGGTTGTAAAACACGTATACAGATGAGGATGCTTGGTGTAAACAGATCAGCAGGCAAAGGGTTTACTACTATTTCTTGGAAATATATAATGTACGTAAATTATGTCTCGTTCCTTTTCTCCCTTTGTTTGAAAATGCAATTACTATCAACAATTTCAAAATCCAACGGTTAACACAATCACTACAAAAGAAAAACGCACAAAATTGTAGCATTTTCAAACAACGACGGTTGTAAAACACGTATACAAATGAGCATGCTTGAAAATATGTTTCGTTCTTTGCTCCATACATGTCCTCTGCCTTTGCTTGAACATGTGACTTGCAAGAATTTCAAAGTCCGATGCGTGACACAACGGTACTAGCTAGATATCCTTCTGCAAGTGATAATGGTAGATTTACAGGGCTTAATGGAAATATCAGTCACAAAACAATCATCATATTATGGCCGCCTGGGGAAAGTTAAGGAATTGAATGGTTCAAATCTGAGAATCTTAATTTCTGTGAATTACTCGTGGATTCTTTTATTAATCTATATATAATTAGTAAGGTGGTAGAATTGCCACCTCATCCACTCTTTACAGTCAAACTCGATTTGTCAAAGACAGGCAATTATAAGATAGATAACACGTACGTACGGAACTGACAATCGGGATAATAATAATAATAATAATAATAATAATAATAATAATAATAATAATAATAATAATAATAGATCTATCATCTTTTAAAAAATATTTCTACATTATTTTATTAGTAAAATACTTTTAATTTTATATAACATAATAATTGATATGGTTGATTAGTTAAATTATTAATTAATAATATATTTTTTTTATGACCTTAACTTGTAATTATTCGCTCGTTTATAGCCCAATAAGGCTTACTAAACGAGCTGAGCTTGAGCNATAATAATAATAATAATAATAATAATAATAATAATAATAATAATAATAATAATAATAATAGATCTATCATCTTTTAAAAAATATTTCTACATTATTTTATTAGTAAAATACTTTTAATTTTATATAACATAATAATTGATATGGTTGATTAGTTAAATTATTAATTAATAATATATTTTTTTTATGACCTTAACTTGTAATTATTCGCTCGTTTATAGCCCAATAAGGCTTACTAAACGAGCTGAGCTTGAGCCGAGCCTGAGTCGAGCCTGAGCGTACCAAAATCTTAATGAGCCAAGCTCAAACTTAGTATCCAGGCTCGAGACGAACACAAGCCGAGCTTGAGTTTTGGTTAAATTTTCATGAGCCGAGCCTGAGCCATCAAAAGTTCGACTCGGCTCGGCTTATTTGCAGCCCTATTCGCAAGTGTGGATCTCCCTTCTTCATGGGCTGATGACGGTATTAGGAAGGTTGTTAAATCCGACCTAGCAAGGATCAAGAGAATTGGGGTTCAACCAGGGATCATAAGGGTCACGTATTCTTGTTGACCTGGGTGGGAGGGCATTGATTTTTTTTTTTAAAAAAAGGATCTCATCAACATGGAAAATCCGGCCCAAGTTTTAATAGAAAATCCAGAAAATCAGAAAATTCGGACAAAACCAGCTGAGTCATTAGTCCATAAGAATCGGAAGGCCTTTTAGACCGGTCTAACCTCTCGGTGCCGATTAACCCAGTTGAATTGGCCGAGCCGGTCCGGTTTTGACAACGATGGCCGATGGGTATTATTATATGCGGGCAATGGTCTTAATTAATAGTCATAATGAGAAATCAGTCACCACATGCACTTATCTTAGTAGGCGAGGGTGACAGAATTGACTGGTTCAAGTATGATCGATGAGCATCATTGGGCTTTGACTTACTAATTATTTCTTTTGTTAATATATATGCTCGTAGCTGGCGATCAAAGCCACTTCATCCACTCTCACACCCAACTTCCATATGTCGCAATGATATGAATTACAAGAAGAAAACATTAGACAGATGAGACAGAATTGACAACGAAAAAAAGATTAACAACATTAAGATGGAAATACTTAATGATGATTAATAAATGATGAGAAGATTGTACTACATGTGTACTTTTTTTTATACTAGTTGACGTGGAAGGTGGAATTCAAACATTTTTTGATAGCTTCTCGCCCGGAACTAATCCGGATTTGACCCGATTCAATTAGATTTTTCTGTATACACGAAGGCTCGAACCCGAGATCTCGCTTAGGTGGAACTAAATCACTTACTACTTGGACCAATCTTCAATTTGTTTATTGACAATGGTAATCGGCAAAAATACTACGATCCCTGTATATATGTCGTAGTTAATATTCTCCCTTCTTTTCCCCATATATGAAAGACACTTCATAGAAAAACTGAAGTTTCCCATGCCGTCAATATATATGGCACACATACCTACCAAAAGCATCAATATGAAACAGTACAATCTTTTATTTAATAAAAACCACAATTTATTTAGAAAGAAATAGGACAGGCTTATTCATAGTAGTATCCAATTAGCAGATATCAGAGAGATCTCTGCATGATATATTATAAGATAATTATTAGCAAGGACGACACAGCACTGTCCTTGTTTCATCATCATCTCTAGCTAGCTCAACCAATGTGAGGGACCCCAATAACAATTCCATGCTTGTCAACCCACACACGAACCCTGTCGCAACGGAAATCTTCAGTCACAGATGATCCTTCGGGCACAATCACAGCATCAACGTAAGGGTTCTCCTTCTCAATTCTCTTCACAGCAGCTTCCCCTCTTGCTCCCTGGAGCTCCGGCCATGAACTCTTACCTGCACCAAATCAAAATAATTAAGCACAAAAGTTTGAATTAGTAATTACAAATATAAAGAAATAGCATAGACGTATATATTATGTTAATTAATTGCATTCAGAAACCTTACAGAATGCTATCAATACAGTACTATATACCTTTGCAAACGTCAGACATCTTCCTTCTTAATCTTAGATAATTCCTTGCTCTGTCGATACATATATAAAACTGCTTCTCTATGTGATTCCGTATATGCAATACGGGGGAGAGATGCCATTTATAGGCGCAGGCATATGCAAAGCATTGTTAGCACTCTCATTGACTTTTAGCCATCTCTGTCTGCCTAATTTCAAGTTTTACTTTTAGCCGTGACGTGATAGCTGTATTTTCTTTTGTTTTCTATCCGATATCTTGAGCTTGCTCTAACATACCTGATTACGGTGAATTCTCTTTCTTCTTCTGATTTCCGTTCCTTAATAGTGAATTCTCTTTACTTGTTCGGGCATAACTTTTATGACCATCTTTCTCTGTTTTTTTTTTTTTTTTGGTACATTTGACCATCTTTCTCTGACTACCTAAATCAAATATGTGTGATTTCAGTCAAAAAAAATAATTTTTTTGTCGAAGTCAAAATAAATAATTTGCATTTCAATCGCATTCTTATCCGTATAGTTAACATTTTCTGTCATACAATGACATCACATCGATCATCGACATATATATAGATGTTGTAGCATATACTTTCAAGCATCCACGGTTGCAAAACACGTATACAGATGAGCATGCTTGGTGTAAACAGATCAGCAGGCAAAAGGTTTACAACTATTTCTTGGCTCATACACGTAAAAGAAAAATATGTACGTAAATTAATTATGTCTCGTTCCTTTTGTCCTCTGCCTTTGTTTGAACATGCAATTACTTAATTAAAACAATTTCAAAATCCGACGGTTAACACAATCACTACAAGAAAAAACGCGCAAATTGTAGTATTTTCAAACATCGACGGTTGTAGCAGTAGAACACGTACAAATGAGCATGCTTGAAAATATGTTTCGTTCTATTCTCATACATATCCTCTGCCTTTGCTTGGACATGTAACTTAGAAGAATTTCAAAGTCCGATCCTTCTGCAAGTGGGCTTGATGCAAATATCAGTCACAAAACACTCACCATATTATGGCCGCCGAAGGAAAGTTAAGGAATTGAATGGTTCCAAAATCTGAAAATCTTAAATCTGTGAATTACTCGTGAATTGTTGTTAATGTTTATATAAATATGGTGGTAGAATAGCCGCCTCATCCACTCTTACAGTCAAACTTGAATTGTCAAATAATGATAAAAAAAAAAAGTAACTTGATTTGTCAAATAATGATAAATGACAAGCACTTATA
Source organism: Turnera subulata (assembly GCA_028386065.3). Classification (NCBI taxonomy): domain Eukaryota; kingdom Viridiplantae; phylum Streptophyta; class Magnoliopsida; order Malpighiales; family Passifloraceae; genus Turnera; species Turnera subulata. Next base: position 119,375 of record JAKUCV010003022.1, read on the forward strand.
AGATAGACAACACGGACGGAACTGACAATCGAGATTAAAAAAAAAATAATAAGCATTAACGTGAGTTTATGATATAATAGAAGTATGAGATTTTGCATTATATGCTAATTAAGTTCATAGTGTTATTTGACCAAGAAAAAATTTCACAGTACTAGATTGGAACTGGTCGACTAGCTAATAATTTATTGAGGTAATGTACGAGCGCTGGAGTTTGGCATGCGTAACAGTTTTCTTGAGATGCTAATGCATAACAGTTTCTCCCAAGGGGCAATCTTGTTTTGCGTTTTGCCCCTACCCACGAACAAGCACAAATTTCGCAGTTGCTAGCTAGCTTAGCTAGACCAGTAATAATGCTACTCCAGGTGAACATATGGACTGCCTTAAAGCCCATGAGATTAAACGCACAGTATTTGGACCAGGGCTTGTATGATGGCCAGGCCCACGGAGTATTGCCAATCTTTTTTGGGCCTTTGGATCTTTTTCCGTACCCAGCCAGGTACCCCAAAAGAGAAAACAGAATCTAAAAATTCACAGTTCCGGTTGCCCAATAACTAATTCATCTTTCCCAGTAATTTTGAAAACAATTTACTGATACGGTTTCTGTATAGTAATTCCTGTGTAGTAGTTCTAACTTGTAACTGTAAGTAAGCTTCTTCCTTTTTCAGATGTAATATAAAACCAGACTTTATAGGAAACCCGATTAGCGCAAATTGATATAACAAAGCATGAAACAAATATGATCTTTTATATTCCAGACCACAACTTATTATTGATTCCATAATAATTAGCAGATAAATTACTGCATAATACACAAGATTATTGGCAAGGACACAGCAGGGTCCCTATAATATTCATTCCTTAACCAATCTTAGGGACCCTAGTAACAATCCCTTCCTTGTCAACCCACACCCAAACCCTAGTGCAAGAGAACTCCTGGGTCACAAATGATCCGTCCAGCACAATTCGAGCATCCACATAAGGATTCTCCTTCTCTATTTTTTTCTCTGCAGCTTTCCCTCTTCCTCCAAGCAGCTCCGGCCACAAACTCTTGCCTGCACCAAAGGCAGCAAGTGTTGGAATTACAGAAAAGAAAACTTTATACATATGCAGTTGCATTTGAAAAACGTGTCAAAATTAAAAGCTTTAGGTGCTCTATATATACCTCTGCAATCCTCAGCCATCTTCTTTCTTAGGTATTCTTTGCTCTCTCGATATAAAAACTTCTTCTACTTACTCCGTGTTTGGAATTCGAGGGAGAAATGGGCATTTAATTTATGGGGTGCATATGTATGCAAAGCTTGTGCTGGCAATCATTGACTTTTTAACCATCTGCCTGAAATTCAACCTAATTTGTTTCTTTTTTTCCGTACGGTCACGATTCGGGAATTCTTCTATTGCTTTTAATTCCTTAATTAATCGTGTAAAGTCGTACAATTTATTATAAACATCACTTTCAAGTTTCAACATCCTAAATAGTCGTCCAAAATTCACTATGGTTTTATGGGTTATACGCACCGTGCCTATAAAGACACCACCGACGTTTGTTTTAGCATTTTCAAAACATCGACAGTTGTAAAACACGTACGCAAATAAGCATGCATTGTGTCGATTGAGCACAAAACGATCCCTTGTTTTTTCTGGCTTATTATATGTATACAATGAAGTAATTTCTTTCCTTTCTCCAAATGTCGTGTATATGTCTTTGCTTGAACATGTTGCTCACCAAAATTGCAAAATCCGACGCATAAAACAACGGGTCT
>JAKUCV010003023.1:0-26025 GCA_028386065.3 Turnera subulata
TCTATTCCAGACACTCTTTTAATTGATACTTTAATTACTATTCTCATTTTTTTTTGGTATCAGGTCAGTTTATATTGTCTATACAGTGCTCGGAGATGTCAGCATTTTTGTTGTTGGCAAGGATGAATATGATGAACTTGCCTGTAAGTATATACACATTTTCATCTGTAATCATTTGATGTTTGACACCTTCCAACTTCCGGGTCTCTCTTTTGAGTTACGTCTTCTAGGTTTAGTGACTTATATTCAGTAATAGCTTCTCTCTTGTGCTTAAAATGTCTGAGTCAGGGAGATAGGCTCACCTCATCCATTGGAGACTGTTAGCCAATTGGCTATCAGGAGTTTCATTCCCCTTCCCGCCTACTAGAATAGATGTCGATGATATGATTTATGTGATATATATAGAAAAATTGATGTTTCTCCTTTTTGGAAAAATTAGCGGTAGCATTTTTGTGGGCTATGATTTGATCTTAACTGTGGTGGCCCAATTAGCCCCAGTACTATTCATACGGGGGGTGCTACCTAATGAGCTACATTCAACAGAAAAATTAATAAACAAGTTTTTGAGTATTGAAATCACTGATAATTTACCTTTTTTTTCTTCTTTTTACTTTGTGGCTTTTTTCCAGTGTCAGAAGTCATCTTCGCTATAACATCTGCTGTGAAGGATGTATGCGGGAAGCCTCCTACTGAGCGCCTTTTTCTTGATAAGTACGGAAAGATATGCGTATGCCTGGACGAAATTGTTTGGAAGGTAAGGTCATGGTAAATTCTAAATTGTTTAACCGTCAAAAACAATGGAAAGTTGGAGATTTTTGACTCTTTTGGGTAGGGGTGGGATGGCTGTGGGTTAACTTTTCTGCTAGATAATTATGCTTTCTGCTGCCGGTTATTTTGCCATTGGTTTGAAAGTTATTCTTCTTTTCTATGCTTTGAAGGGATTGCTAGAGAATACTGACAAAGATAGAGTGAGGAGGCTGATGAGATTAAAACCTCCCACCGAGTTCTGATTCTGAAGGTGCTCGTTGTGACCTACCGAAACGGGAGATATAGTAGAATTCTTCGCTTAGTTGGTCTTTTGTGTCAACTTGTAAAGCATTCAGAATTGTTGCTTATGCAGCATTGCTCCCTATTCAAATATCTATTGATTTACTGTATCTGTACAAACCATTGTGGTGATCTTTCCTGTCGTATCTTATTCTCTACTAGGGGGAGTAATATATTTTATCATGTTTTTCCTTTTTGGTATCCTATCTTATCTTGGTTTTTGCTAAAATGACATTGTTTTGATCTGATTACTTGTATCTAGAAACCCATAAGGCTCTAAACTAATCCAGTTTCAGTTTGGTTAGCCTGTTAAGGAATAGAATGCCAATTTAAATATTCAGTTACTGGTCTGGTCTCACGACATCTCAAATACTTCTATTTCGCTATATTCTTGAGATGAAGCCACAATTGGAAATGAGGAAATCACATCTGCAAGGCCCATACCATGCCAATGGAAGATATTTGTTATGCGATGATAGAATTGACACTTTTAGTTATTCGTGACTAAAATGGAATAAGTAAAAAACCTCAAAACCCCTTTAAGTAGTTAGACCCTTCTCTCCAATCTGTCCGATTATTTTAACGATACATGCTCAATCTTTTTCATTTGGTAATGTTATTTTTAAAGTTCTTCAAATGGCTCTTAATATTATTATATAGCAAGTGTGGTGAGGCAAAGCTTTGTTCTCTCTTCCTTGTTTCTTTGCACAAGTACCGGCTTCATCTGGTTGGAAACAATTAATGGTGGCAGTACGGAGGCATACGGGAATCCTGTTTTTTATATATCTCGATTGTGGCTTCTAACATTTGTTATTACACAGTATTCTGTTTGGAATCATCCAGGCTACCTAGTTCCGATGCTCTTGGGAAATGCAGCTGGGCTAGCTCTTGTTTTTTACGCTGTAATATCCTCCCATGAAAACAAGCACAAAAGACAAGTAGCTAAGTCATCAGATTTGTTACGTATTTTGGAAGAAAACACCCAGCAAGTATAGCAGCACCTAAGTTTAAGGAATATGCCGCAACATGGCCTGCTTTAAGCTTAATTAGTTTCTTAATTAAGCACAGACATGCATTCCATTTCCATGACTCGCTTATTTTGCCACAAAACTTTGAGACATGAGTTTCTTGAGTGAAACAGCGACGAATAGGTCCAATCACATTGTATCTAGACCTTCGACTAATCCGAGGCACATTGTTGTCGTTTGCAGACAGAAACCTTATAACCAGCTTAGAATATCTTGAGCATTGAAACAATCAGTGAATATCTGGTTTGGCTTGAAGGAATTTGCCGGCTTGATTATGTTATATATATGCTGTGTGTTGTTATTCTTTTCTCTTGAATTACAAAGCAAGAGGAATAAGGTCTCGAGTTCGAATCTCACTTTCAAGATCCTCTCAATATCAAAAGAAGAAAAGATGAAGTATGGAAAAAGGCTTCGCAACGAGGTTGAGAAAACTTTGCCCGAATGGAAGGCTCAATTTATATGTTATAAGCAGTTAAAGAAGCAACTGAAGCTGATCAACCCCTGGTCAAGGAGCAAAATGGTGCAGAACCAACTGTCAAGACTTACTAGCAGAGGATTACTGGATGTTGGTTTCACCAGATTATTGGACAGTGAACTAGACAAGGTTAATACCTTTTACTTCGACAAAGAAGAAGACTATATCATCCGAATAAAGGTAGTTTTCACAGATCATTCTTTTCTAGCTATTATCCGAAGCTGTTTGCATGCCAACAATGACTGGTAAAAACAGAGGAGAGATCTACATCTGTTTCTGACAACAAGTGTAGATAAGCCATTTGTTTATTTCTTACCAAGTATTGACTCGGTTGCTTAAATGTCTTCCTAATGGTTTCTATTGCAGGAACTGCAAATTAGAGTAGGGAACTTGGAGAATGAAGACGAGAAGAAGATGGAGTTACAGAATCATTTGTTAGAATTCCATGCAGAAATGCTTTTGCTGCTTCATTACAGTGTCCTCAACTTTATAGGTACCTCAATTTTTCTAGCTTTCCTTTTTCCTTTGTTACTATATTTTTGGGACATTTTTGGTTAAAGACAAAGTTATGTAGGATCATCCTAAACAGAATGCAATGGAAAGAAGATCATCCTAAACTGGAAAAGGCTTATGACAAGGCTGGTAAACATGTAATTCCTGTGCTCTAAGCAGCCATATCTCTGTCTCTGACTCTTTGATTCTTCTCTATATATATACATACAGGACTGGTCAAGATTGTGAAGAAGCACAACAAACGGACAGGCACTTCCTTAGAGTTCTCCTCCATGCCAAGGGTTATGCAAGAGTCGTTCTTCTCCACTGATTTGCTTTACAAGCTCATGACAGACTGCGAAGCAATGCTTGGTCGCCTCTTCAATTAGGAGATACCCTTAATGCCTGTTTTCAGTAGATGGCAAAAATAAGTATGTGACACAGAGCTGCAACTGGAAAAAACATCAAAGCCTTTCTTTTGGTGATATAATTCGCCCTTTGTGTTTCAATACTTCACCGTAACATATGTATGTAAACTATAGCGATTACAAGTAATGGCTTAACGGTATCGTTTTTGCTTACTTTTTTATTCAAATGTTCTGTTTCCTTATTGTCCTTGGTGATGTATTATTTTTTTTCCTAAGAAGATAATTATACTCCTTAAAAATTTGATTTGGTAAAAGAGTCGAGAGATTCAACCATGCATCAACTAATTTATTAGCAATAGTCAAAAGAAGACAAACAGTTTGAAATTAAAAATATAATCTAAGATTTTCTCACTTCTTAAAAAAATACAATCTTTTAGGAAATTTAGTAAATGATTAAGTTGTTGAAGAAAAATGTTTAATCCAAGCCCCAAGGTTAGCCAGCGACCTTTTGGTCGGGTTGGCACCAAAGACCTCCATCCACGGAGGCCACCCGGGTTCAAATCCGGGTGTGGGGATTTATTAGTTTGGGATAGGTTAGGGGATTAAGGGTAGTCTTAGGGGTAATTTAAGAAGATTAGGATAGAGGGTTGGGCGTGGGGCCCGTAAATGATATATAGATAAAAGAAAATATAGATGATATATGCCCCTACTAGGGCTTCCAAAATCCAAATAACTCCCGTCTCAAAAAAAAAAAAAATCCAAATAACTCACTAGAATGATTAGCCGAGTAGGCTAAAGTCTGATACGGTGTCGTCCTAGTGTAAACACATATACATTTTTAAAGGCATCATTTGGGTAAGAAGGAAACTTTTGCCCAGCAAATCGCTTTCTCTAATTTCCCCAAAGGTCAAGAGCTACTTGGCTGTTCCGGCGGCTGGTGGTGGCGCTCAGGCCAGCAGCAAACGGCACAGACGAGCGGCAGTTTTTTGCTCTCCTTCTCTGCTGTCTAACGGCGACCATGAATTTAACCAGCTACTAGTTTGCTTTGCACTTAACGGTGTCAGTGACAGTCCAGAAAACACAGGGTATAAAAGGAGGTTACCAGCGTTTAAGCTAACGGTCCTCCCGTTTCCTTTTATCTCTTCCGGGTAAGATTTCCTGTCAATTAAACTGCACAAAAATTAACTGCTGCCCATTGTTATTACTTCCGTTTATGTTTGTTCGGGTTTGCACTTTATCTGTTTGCGTCTCAAATGTTTGATCTTTTTCCTGAATGGAAATCTGGGTCATTTTTTCCTTGGTGATTTGTCGTCTGTTGATGAAGATAAGCCAGGGTTTGCTTTTTCTTTTTAAAAAAGGAATCTGGGTTTTATCGATTTCGATTGAAGTAACTCATGTTTTGCATTGTTATGCGTATGGAACTTTTAGAGCTCATGTTTCTTCAGGTTTTGCTGACTGGAAATGTATAAAATTGATTCCTTTTAGAGCCTGCCTATTCAGAAATGTAGTTACTGATACCTCCTAATGCGTGTAAGCTTGCTGTTGCTGAATTACATATGGGTGAAATTCGTTTCTATGAGTTCTGAGGGGCGTAATTTGACACTGTACTTTGATAGGTTAGCAATTGAGGAAGAGAGATGAATTTAGGCTTGGGTCGAGCGTGCCTTTTTAGCAGTTGTAGGCCCATTTTCTCCGCTTCAGCTTCATTGCGAACTGTAAAGCCACAGATCCCTCTATTTTTAAGGCCACCTACCCACTCAGCCTCGTTGTTGGATGTTAAAAAGTGGCATGAATGGGCTAAAAATCTCACTTCCTCTGTCGGGTCTTCTTTTGTGGAGTTTGACAACGGCCCTGACTCCAGTCTCTTGTGCAGAGAGCTCAATTGGCTTCTAGAGGATGCACTTGAAAACCACTCCTCCTTCCACTTTCCCTTGTCTTGTGAAAGAGATGGCAGTGATCATGATGAAAATGTTCTGTTAAGGACCAGTTTGGATGATCTTTACTCTCTCTGGAAGCAGAGGATTGAAGAGAGGAGACCTTTTCAGTATATAGTTGGGTGTGAGCACTGGAGGGACTTGGTGTTGAGTGTTCAGGAAGGGGTCTTGATTCCTAGGCCTGAGACAGAAAAGATTATTGATCTTGTGGGTGATATAGTTTCCAATAATGAGGAGTTGGGGCAAGGAATATGGGCTGATGTGGGGACAGGGAGTGGTGCTATTGCTATTGGGATTGGGAGGATTTTGGGGAGTCATGGGAGGGTTCTTGCCACAGACCTAAGCCCGGTTGCAGTTTCTGTGGCTAGTTTCAATGTGCAGAGGTATGGTCTTCAAAGTGTGATAGAGGTAAGGCAAGGATCTTTGTTTGAACCACTTAAGGATGTTGAAGGAGAACTCTCAGGTATTGTTAGTAATCCGCCATACATACCAAGCGCACATATCTCTGGACTACAAGCTGAAGTTGGCAGACATGAACCGAGAATTGCATTAGATGGCGGTGCTGGTGGCATGGATTTTCTTCTCCAGCTTTGCAATGGTGCTGCTGCAATGCTGAAACCTGGTGGATTTTTTGCTCTTGAGACCAACGGCGAAGAGCATTGCAAGTTTCTCATAGATCATATGCAAAATAACGCTGCTAGGAGCTTTCACAATTTGAATATAGTAAATGATTTTGCTGGTATGCAAAGATTTGTGATTGGGTTTCGCCAATGACCTTGATCCCATGTAGAACATAATAGTGGTTATTTATCCATTTAGTGCATCTTGGGAGGGAGAATGGTGTAGTTACTTTATCAGTCATGAAAATCTGCTTAGTTTTCTTTTCATACTATGTTCATTTATGACCTAAGTTCTTGTGCGTTTTCTTCTTCTTCATTTAAGAGCATTTTCTACTAGTTCACTGTGAATACATGAAAAACAAGTTATGTTCTCTCAACGTTCTCCTTGTTATATAGAATATGCATTGTATGTTCTGTTGACTTGCTATTCTAGAGAGTAATTTCTTTTAGAAAAGTGATAAACTGGACCCCTGTTCTAGGTAAATGGCATTTGTAAGATGAAGATTTTATGTTGTTGCAGATTATAGCATAAATCTGTTAATTTTTAAATTTATGCCTAATTTCTTAACGAACACTTGGTGCATTACATGCGTAGACATACAACTTTGTGTGGTATTATGACCTTTAATATCAACTGGATCTTCTACATTCTCAATGCTTGAGAGCTTTTCCGAGCTGCTTCTGATCAAATGTGTATATAGCAGGTTCACTTTTCATATTCCTGCCACAAGAATGAACCGATCACTAGGTCCTCCTGGACCTAAACGGAAAAGGCCAGAATCGAGTTCTCAGTCCGATTCGCTAACAGAGCAGGAGCGGATCCTCTATGAGGTGATCCGAAGCAAACAAGACATGGGAATCTGGACAAGAGACATGAAAAGAGAAACTAACTTGCAAGACAGCGTGGTAAACAAATCCCTCAAGGTTCTTGTGGCCAAGAATTTAATAAAGGAGGTGGTGAACATAAAAAATAAAGGGAAGAAATTTTACATGGCAGCAGAGTTTCAACCCTCAAAGGAAATTACTGGAGGGGCATGGTATGCTGAAGGTCAACTTGACACGGCGTTGATTTCATTTTTGAAAGACTTCTCTGCGAAGCAAATACAAAAACAGAGGGTTCTTACTTTGGATGTAATTTCGGACTTGATCAGAAGGAGTGGAGTCTTAAAAGTTGACTTGGCTGAGCAGCAAATCAAAGATATTCTGAGGGCACTGGTTTTGGATGATGAGATAATTGAAGTATTAAGTACAGGAACGGGTGAGTTTGCTTCATTTCCAGTTGGAAAAGTTTGTTACAAGTGCACAAGTAAGGGGGCACGTGGAGGGGAACCAAAAACAGGGGCATTCTCTTCCGTTCCATGTGGAGTTTGCCCACGGATACTTCTCTGTACACCCGAGGGTGTTATATCTCCAAAGACTTGTGTCTACTACAACAAGTGGTTGGAGTTTTAACATTACCGTATTCCGGTAGGAATCTTCTGGCATGGTTTTGCATATAGAAATGCTGATAAGTTTACTTCTATGTATGCCATCGCGGTTGTTACATTGAGCAACTTAATTTTCCTTTTTGTTTGCCATAATAATCCGATTGAATGCTTTGTGATTTTGGTTGTTTTGTTCTCCACATGTCATTGTTATGTTTGAATTCTCATCATAGAAGATCTGAAATGCCTACTTCTTAGCAGAAATCGGCAATGCATAGGTTGTATTTCAGTCCTGTACTATCTACCTCCAGGATCAACGCAACTAGCCACTGCATGCACTCTACCACATGGAGATGAAAATATGAAAATATGTTATTTTCATTTAGCTTGGAAGAAGATGTAATTTCTCTTCCGGATGTGTGTTACTTGTGGATGTAAAATGCAGTTGAGTAAAAAGGTTATGATCAATTGGTCATGCGTTAAAAGTGGTATACGAAAGAAAAAAACTGATACTCTTTCTTTTCCCCAATAACAATGGTATCTTTCACTATATATGGAAGTTTATTTGGATTTATACAGTGAAGAAGTTAGATAAACCTGAAGTTAATGCATCTGAGTCAAATTAGGCAACATATGAGAAAGCTCATTCTAAATATGCAATGGGCACAATTAATATTGCAACTCCGTAAATGGGAAAAACCCAGGAAAGAAATAGTTGTCTCATTGCCATAAAGGAGGAATGTGGTCCTAGGAGGTTAAGTTTTTCGGAATTCCTATATATATGTAAGCGTTTCTCTTCAACACTATCAAATCAATATACAAGGTGGTCAAGATGGAAAGGAAAGGAGTGAAGGTAGCTGCTGTGGCCATGGTTTTCCTCATTCTGTTCTTAGGGGAAGCAGCTGCAGACTTTAAGACATGCTACACTGCATGCTACCTGGAATGCCTCATAGGAATAGGACAACAACTTGGGATTCCTAATCTTCCGACCAAGAAAATCCTGGGATGTGCCTGGAAATGCTTGAAGCAATGCACCTTCCATTCTGGTTCTCCTCAAACATATTTCTGCAACCTTGGTTGTGCAATAGATACTTGTGAAGATAACATCGACGGTATGCACTTTCTCTTCATGATCATGACCACTTGAATATCTATCTATACATATATAGCACCCATTTTTATATCTAGTTCCTGACATAAATCTATATATGTAACGTGCCAGACGCAGCGAAAATGGAAGGCTGCGTGGACAGCTGCTCCAAAGGTGTCTGCGGCGCTAAAGTCTGAAAACCCGTTGTATTACATTCTCATGGGAAGCAGTGTGTCTTATTGTTTTGCTGGAAAGAAAATTCAGCTATGGATTGGAATGGTTAATATTAAAAATTAATAAAATGCTACATATGATTTAAATTTCTCCAGTTCAGTTCATCTAATCAAAGTCATTAATGTCCTGACAAAAAGGAAAAAAAAAAACAGAAAAACATTCAGGATCGCATTGTAAGGTTATCTCGGGTTCGAGGCCTTGTATACGTTGAAAAATCTTATTGGAAGACCCACTCATCACCCTAAGTGCGTGACTTTGGTCGAATTTAGATTCATCATGCAAAACTCTAGTTAACAATAGTAAGGATACCGAATCCACTATCGGAAACAAAGCAAATATATAGCCCAAAGTCTTCTAAAAAACTGTAGCCCAAAGGGGGGGGGGGGGAGGAGGGAAGGGGAAAAGGTTATAGTACAAGAGGCGTTAAATGACTGAGGTGCCCTCTTCTTATCAAGGAAGCTGCTGCCTAATTAATAGATAGTCTAACTAGATACCAACATCACTTGACGTTGATAAAGGCACGAAGCCACAAACACAACCAAACCAATAAACACTTACGTTGTATCGTGTACCTTAGCTCTCTCGAAGTACTGGTTAGAATTACAGGAAACATGATCCGAAGCAAAGAAACTGCCTTCTTCTCCTTCTTCCTCGTCTTAGCTTTACTGGCCACGTTTTCCCAAGCCAGACCAATCCTGTCTCTGCCACAACCCATCAAATCCTTGCCGATCAACACTACTACAGAGGTAAAACAACGTGTAATATATCTTTTATTTCATCATCAAAATTACCAACTTCATATGTTAATCTTTTACTTCATACTTTAGTTTCCCATGAATGAATGATTCAAGGAAACCTCTATAAATATAGTTCGAGAGACGGCGAGAAAGGAAAACCATGGAGGGTATTTGATTTGTTTCAATTAACCGTTTTTTTTTTCTGTTTACTCTAAAGATTAATACTTTTGTTTTGTGTTCATCTGTGTATTAATTACTAGAACGCGAATGCCTGCCCTTACACTATAACAGTGAGGACGAGTTGTTCGTCGACCCGGTACACGCGAGATCGGATCAGCCTTGCATTTGGAGATGCCTATGGTTATCAGGTTAGTCATGTTAACTACCAGACAAAGACTTTTTACCTAAGCACATATTAACAAACAAGAAAGAGAGGATCAAATCACATGAAGTGTTTGGTCCATGTACATCCACATATATGTGTCAGTGTCCACGTGTTGTGTGAATTAAGTACTTAAAAAGAAATCATTTAATACTGATATGTTCTTATTAATTCCATTAATCTATGGATAATAAGAGAAAAAACCCAGAAAGAAGTTCATTAGTCATAGATAGTAGCTAGATTAGTGCTAGCCTTCCATTGACTAATGGTTTGGGTAGGTGAGGTTGGATTTCAAAATGGGATCTTACTATTAAAATCACACCACTTGATTCCAAGTTTTTTTTGATGGAGGTAGTGATTTTACCATTTCCACCTGCAGAATGTTTATCCATTTAGCATAACTGCATTACCACCTGCAGAATGTTTATCCATTTAGCATAACTGCATTGTTTCTATAGACGAGAGAATTCATCGATTATTGGCTAATGTGTTTGATTTGCTGCTATGAATTCTTGTCTAAATGTATGAATGTTTTCAGGTGTATGTACCAAGACTAGATGATCCACATTCAAGAACTTTTGAGAGTTGCTCCACTGATAAGTTTCAGATAAATGGACCCTGTACATACCAGATTTGCTACTTATACCTCTACAGGAGTGGCTACGATGGCTGGAAACCGGAGTCCGTCACCGTCTCCGGCTACTACACTTCCCCCATCACATTTTACTACAACACCTTTATTCCTAATGGAATCTGGTATGGCTTTAACTACTGTACTCGTGGCTCGGCCTCTGCTTGAAAAAAATATGGCTAGAGCTACAGAGTTTCTTGAACCAGGAGTCATTTGAGGTCTGTTGATGATGAACAAAGATGGGAAGTCGTATTGAGGTTTTCATATTTAGCACTTAGCTTTAATGATCTTTCATCCTCCTCTGAGACACAACTTTTGTGGGTTGCAATTTGTATATGGGGAATAAATGAACGTCTAAGACCATGATAGTTGTCTTGGCAGATCGAAGATGGCTTGTAGCATATAGTTCTTGCCTTTGCATGACTAATTCTGCTTCGTATCCAAAGTCTAGTTTAGAAAATTGAGCAAGTCAATTATGCGTTGCTTTCTGTTTATCAAGCCGGAATCCACTAATTAATCCGGCAAAATTTTTGCCTCCGATTTGTAAAAGAGAATTTCTTTGCAGCATTGAAGTTACATGGATTTAATCCCCATTTGAGAAATGTTTTGGGAACCAGTTCTCAGAACAGGTTTTTAGTTTTGGTAGTTTTTTAAAAAGCAAAAGCTTATTTGGTAGGCTAAAAACCACGTGATTCCAAGAAAGTGTTCCGAGAAAAGAGTCCCTGAAAATCAAAAAGTGAAAACTGAAAAAAGAAGTTTTGAGGATTTCCTGTTCAAATGCAGTGGCATTTTTATTATTTTTAATGGCATTTTTGTAAATAGCGAAACACTAAAATAAATACACTTTCTTTTCTTTTTTTTTTCTTTTTCTCTCCTCCTCTTTGCTATTTCCGCCAACCGTCCTACTCAGCCCACTCGTCCCCACTAGACCCGACCGAGCCCACTCGTCCCCACTAGACCCGACCGGAGGAAAGCAACGGGCTGATCCTCCACCTGCACCCTTGCGCCGCCCCTCACTCCTCCCTCTACAAGCTGCCGTCCGACGCCACCAGTTACGGTGAGGAAGGAGTCGGCTCCATCCTCGGATCCGCCTTGGTAGCTCCCTTCCCCTCCCGTTGATTTGAGAAACCCGCACCGTTGCACGGCGTCGCACCCACAGAAGAATTCGTAGCAGCCCACCTCTAGTGAGCCAACAACGCCGGACCTAGCCTGGCCAATTCGAGTCAGCGCCGCCCAAGCTTGTTCTCTGCCCGCCGCCATCCTCAAAGGAACGACAACGTTTTTCCATAGCATAATTTTATTTCTTTTTTTTTATACATGCATAATTTTGTTTCTTCTGTTAATAAATAAAATTATATAATACCAAGTAGCATGTTACTAAAAGTATTCTGAATATTCAACCTAATTTATTAATATATGTATTGAATAAATTTATTTTAATTAAAATTATATCACATGATTTTGTTTGTTGAGCTCTCATAATTTAATTTAATTAGTCAAATTTTGAGAGAACTGTTTTTAGTATTAAAACATCCAAACGATGTTCAGTGTTTCAAACACTCTCAAAATACTTCTCAGTTCTTAATATTCAAAACAGTTCTTAAGAGTTAAAAACACAAAACAGCTCCTAAATGGACCCTTATTATCGTGTACTATTTTGTTCTTTTATTATGGGCTCTCGGTTTGTGGTACTACAAACCTTGGGCTGTTCAATATGGTTTGTTTTCTGGAAATTTAGGCGGTCTGTTTTCCCTAATTACTACATAGCAGGCCCATCACTAGGATTTTTAGGCCTCTTTTCTTTTTTGTCAATATTGGGCCTGCTTTCCATCCTTACTTCCAAACACCCGTAGTATAGTAATGAAGTCCAAAGTTGCTTTAGGACATGACAGGAATATATTTGGCGAAGGCTAAGGATTGGCCAACCCGACTAATTCGGGGCATATCGGTGTTTTTTTTTTTTGATGAAGCACCATAAAGCAAAAATTTAAAATAAAAGAGAGAATAAAGAAGGTACTTCTGAAACTAATTTTTCTGAAAAAAAAAAAAACTATTAGAGCCATCCTCGTAGGTCAATTTGGCTCAATACGCTTGTTAGTCCACATTATTCACATCATGTAGACCTGATAGGTTTTTCCATACTAAGATGTCGAAACACTAAAACCAAACCTACGACCAACAGACTCGCTAAGATCAAAGAAACTAGTTGGGTCGAATTATATCTACAACAATGTCAATCCTGTTAGCAACCGAGGTATGTACAAAGCTGAAATCTGCAATATAATCTCAAGATGCCCGGTACTACTTGGTGAGGTCAAATGTCAGCGTTTTTGAGCAACTGCAATGGCAAAAGAAAATTCCATGTCACAAATTAAGATACTTACTAATTAATACCCACAACCCGAAGGGGAAAAAAAAAAGGTTTCACCTGTCTTCCTTGTCCCTGTACACCCCAACCAAGCCATCAGCCTTGTCATAGAAGCTGTCTTTCAGAGAAATCACGATGCTCTGAAAACCACAGCCACCACCCTCAGCGTCCTGATTTTCCCGGCCAGCTCCGTCACATGATTTCGAGCGAATGAATCCAGCTACCTTGGCAACATTCAAATTATCCAATGCAGCATCAACTTCATCCAGTATGAAAAATGGTGAAGGCCTATAGCTGAAACCCACTCGAACAAGCAGATCAATTCATCAGAATTCAGTTTTGATACAATAAGCAAACGGTCGTTGCACAATTAAAAAAATATCTCTCAAAGGCATATAATTGAAAACTTTTAAACACTATAATTGGCTCACTGATGTATGTCAGATAGAATACCTGTGGATGGAGAAGAGTAATGCCAGTGCAGCAACAGTCTTTTCACCACCAGATAGTTGCTCCATATCCCGGAAACGCTTGGTTGGAGGCATAGCAGTATATTTGATGCCATGTGAAAAAGGATCATCCTCATTTTCTAGGTTCAAATAAGCCGTTCCACCCAAGGGATGTGTGCTGCTCTTTGTCAGTTGTTTGTAAATCTTGTTGATGTTATTTGATATATGGTTGAAAGCTTCCATAAACAGCTCATATCTGTACACGCCACAACGAAGCCGGTTACACTATTAGTAGATCAAATTGAAAAAACAGCTTCCTGGACTCCTTTTTCTAGCTCTTCTTCAAACTAAACAGCTGTGTAACATTTCTGTTTGCCTCTAGTTGATACTTCTTCAAACTAAACACAAATCAATTATTTTTTAAAAAAATATCCAGGCTATTAATTCTCAAACAGCTTGCCAAATAATAAAAAGCATCAACCAGAGTTGAAGTCCTGGTGATTTGAATGGAGCGTGCACAGTTGGTAGGGTGCCCACCTTAACAGGTGCCGATTGAAGCCCGGGAGAGATTAGTCTCGTGTCGACGAGGATACTCTTCTAGTATAAAAAAAAAAAATAATAAAAAGCATTGCGATTGTTACCTCCTCTGCTTAACTGAATTATACGCATCAGCTACTTGTCTCTCCTCCATTCTGGCTTCTTCAAACTCTTCAGTTACCACTCTTTCCTTCTCTTGCAGAACCTCATATTGATCCAAGGCCTTCAAATTTGGAGCAGTTCTATCGATTTCTGACACTAAAGTGTCCATTTTCTGCTTAAAATCCGTCTCTCTCTTTTCTCTGTCAGAAGGTGTCCTATCCTGAAGAAGTGACCTATTCAGCTGACTGAAATCAAAATAAGGGCCAGGGATTTCTGAATCTGTTTCCATTGGAATAATGGGTAGAGTTATTTGTTCCAATTCACACTTCTCTACTATATCTTGCTTCTGTGACTCCAGCTGCTGAATCTGCGATTCCTGTAAGACCATGGAGAAAGATGTCAGCCACTTTATAAGCTATTTTCAGTCTATTCGTCTCGCTACTACTAACGAATCTTTGCATGAGGAAATTCCAGCCTATGGAATAACTCTCGTCACACCTTATTGTTTATGTGGCGATTAATCTTAGTTAGGCTTGGTTTAGCTGCAGAAATTTGCCTTTTCCATTCCTGAATCTCCTTGTCACAATCTTCTGACTTGGATTTCCACCCTGTAGCATTATAACATGCAGGAAATCATAATCGTGGCTGAATAATATCCAACTTGAAGCAAAAGAATCAAATTTTCATTACTGTTTTCTGCGCAAACACAAATGCCCTGGTCACCAGTTGACCAATTTATTTTGGAAAAGCATTCATTGATTAAAAAAAATAATAATAGAGTAAAAGAGTAAAGAAAACATATAACTATTCAAGAACATGAAGTTCTTGACAATGTTACTGTCCAAGAGTCCATCTATTTATCTACTACTCTTATCAAGCCTATTGCCACCAAGTAACAAATAAAAAGTTTACGTCACAATAGTTCAAAAATTATATTAAAAGAGTAATGAATTCAATTTCAGAGTTTTAGTTACTCTTTGATGATTTCAGTTGGGTTTTCACTGTCCAAAAAGAATATAACTCGATATGCAGAACTGAAGAACCAAGCTTTACCCTGTGCTCCTTCCTTCCATTCATTGATCTGTTCGGTAGCTTCCTCTATAGTTAACTTGACTTCAGCTTCTCTTTTCTGAACTTGTTTTAACTCATTTTGTAAATTATTGAGAGTGGATTCGAGCTTTTTTATCCGTGTATCCATATCCCGCTTTTGCTCGTACTCCAACCTGAAAGAAAAATAGGTTGTGAAGGACTAGCCAGAAAAGAAAGTGCCATGTAAGGCATGCTTTAGTTTATAGTTAGTTTAGAAGGCAATCTCCCAAATAATTTTTTAAAAAACAAAGCACAGGGTGATTTTGAGCAAAATGAAAAGACATCCTATAGTTTAGCCGTGTATCAAATAAGTGACTGCAAAGACATCTTAAGGTTCTATTTCATAAAAGAGGTTCAGATTTGTATCCGTCAAATTACCAGATTTAACCAAAATAAATAATGAATTTCACAACCGTGTAACTTAAAATAAGCTATACATAAGATGTTCACACCAGGAGAGAAAAATAAGAATATGAAAACTTTAGAGTCATGAGATATTTTTAGACAGTAAACAAAGGAGAACTCCCTACCTGCAGAAAATGTAGGGCTACAGAAATTGTATTACAACATCATGAATGAAATATAAGCACAACTCACAGCTATAGGTGACACTCCTTAGTCAAAAAATGATAGGTTGATGAACACATTTTCAGACCGAAAAAGACACATCCTAGTGCACAATGTAGCATTGTAACAGGATTGTAAAAGGAAACATACTGGTACTTCAACTTTGACAGCTGGTTATTCAAACTAAGCCTTTCTTCAGCCATAAGCTGGGCATCCTTCAGATTTTTTTCCTCATACTCACGAATGTTTTCTACACCAACTTTCATACTAAAATCTTTGTAAATTCGATCAACAATCTCATTGATTCTCTTCTCCAGCTTCCCAATTTCAGTAGCCCTCTTATCAACAGCATATTTTAGCTGATTGCATATCAGAAAGGGTTAATTCTTCAATGTTTGAATTAAAACTATACAAAGACCACAAAGTGCAAGGTTATGATCCCAATGCCTACCGTACGAAGTTCAGGATTTATAAGATCAATTTCGTCTTTGATGATCCTCTTCTCCTTTTCCAAGTTTGTTAGTTTGTCTTCAATACTACGCTGCAAAAAAAAAAAAAAAGCAGAAGCAAGATCAGAATAAAACCATCGATCACTAAGCAGCATAAGATAAGCAACATAAAACGCACTGGAAGCTTGACAAGGTTATCCTTTTAATTTCATAACAAGAGCAGGTTTTTAACTTCTAATCAACTAATATCCAACAGTATTTATCCTATCAGCCTAACTTTGCCAACATGAACAGCAGCACATGAGGCAAGCATAACACAAAGAATAAAAAAGCAAACCAAGAAAAAAGAAAACCAAAAAGTCCCTTCCTTTCCATGCACTGGATAATGCAGGGCACCATCCCTGACCTGACAGTTATTTGCAATTGGCATGAACGTAGAGACTGCTAAAAAATCAGTAATAAGTACAAAACATAAAGAGGCAAGGAGCCATCAAGTACTTCTAAAAAAAACCATCAGCAAAGAGTAATAGGACAGGCTGTGCCTCTTCAGAAATGACTTGTGCTTCTGCCTTACATCTAAATCGTGACTTTTCAACAGAATCAACTTGGGATTCAATACTCAATGTCAAACGAATCCTAAAGCCATACCAAATGCCAAAAGGTGAGCTGGAAATTGTGACACAATTGTGAAGGGAAAAAATATCCCTCATTCGATTTTGAAAAGCAATTGCCAGTACTGATCTTTGTGCCCTTACTATTAAGTGGTCAAAATATTATAATCTAGCCTTAAGAAACCCAGTTCATTCACTACTATAAAATGCTTTCAGAATTGTATTTGCTATTTCACCAAATTTCTGCTCTTACTGTCAACGACTTTTGCTGTGCCAAAGTGTTCGACAATAATTCTTCCAAAACTTGTCTCTATGTTTAAGATGATAATTTTAATTTGGCAAACCATGAGGCTAGCCATATAAAGTATATAATACATGGATCTTTCCTTACTCGCCCAGCTTTTGCAGACACAAAATTATAGTATTTAGCAGTTTTCCAGAATATATATTCAAATTTATCTCAAAATACAATAAGGCACCAACAGCAAATGAAACCAACTAGCTACATAAGCTTGGAAGATATGGATTGTGCAACAGAGTTAGACAGAAAAGAATAAACAACAGACATTAACTCAACTTTCTTAACGAACAATAGTGCAGCTTGTGCGTTATTCATTCGGATAAGAACCCAACTCGCCATAAAATGCCAAAGAAAACTATGAGCAGAAAGGAAGCTAGATAAGCTAAGAGTCAGTGAAATTGCCTTCTCCTTGCCTGCGTAGTGATTCTTCTCTTTAAGTCCACTAATTTTCCCAGAAGCTTCAGACTCATTTAGATTCATCTCCCGAATTGATCCCAGTGCTTCTAACTCTGACTCAAACTGTTCTTTCTTCCTTTTCAATCCTACAGAATATATTTCCGGCACAAGGGAAAACTAATTATTATATACAGCCAATTTTTAGTTTTATCATCATAAATAAAAAACAAACCTTCAATTTTTTTGTCATCCCACTGTCTTGATTTTGCTTCAATTCCACCAGTTGTGCCACCAGTCATTGTGCCAGACTTTGCAAGTAGAATCCCGTCAACAGTTACAACTGATCAAACAAAAATAAATCAATATTTATATCATTAGAAAAAAAAAAAAAAAAAACTCCCCACTAAAGCTGGAGATGGCCCAAAAAAAATTACCTCTGAATCTCTCCCCAGTCCAACTGAGTCTCTTGGCTTCATCAAGGTCATCACAAACAAGAGTGTCTCCAACAGCAAAAAGAATTGCCTTCTCAAGTATAGGATCAAACGTGGTCACCATTGTCTCAAGAGTTAAGACCACAAGTGGATGGAATTATGATTTTTCTTCATGCTCATCATTGTTTTACTTGATGTCTCTACACCCATGGAAGCAACATGCTTTCAAGCAAAATGGAAAAGAAATAGAAATGGAGGAAATCCAAGAGCCTACTGGGAAAGGCAGCACAGAACTAAATCTGGGAAATCGCACCAGAAGAGTAGCTCTTAATGGAATTCTTAACATCAAGTGGCAAACAGGAAAAGATATCAAACAGAAAAAGTCAAGCACTTCAGTACAAAACAAAAGGGAAAAAAAAAAGAGCCATACTCCAAGTGAAGGAACAATGAGTGACACACCAAAAACAGAGAAGAAAAAATATATACTCCACAGCAGAACATAAGCACTCATTTGTAAACTTTAACTACCAACACATCTCAATCTAAATTAATGGCGGAATGACCAAAAATGTAAGGAAGGATATTGGATCACATCAAAGACAAGCTTTGCAGTACCACCCAAGGTACGCAGCCTTTCATTAATTGGCTTCACACGAACTGAATGAAGAGGTATAAATGTCTGAGGAGGAAGCCTTTGCTCTTTCAAATACTGCAGCACCATGATAAATTGTGGATGTATTACAATTCATCAGGCAGTAAACTATAACAAAATAATGACAGCACATGCAATCTGAACTTTCTTGAAAAACATAAATGCAAAGTAAAAAAGATAAAATTTTTTATGACTGGATAAATGAAGATAGAGAACCATGATAAAGCAAGCTCGGAATAGAGAGGAGAAAACGGGTTTACCTTAATACACTCCTTCCCTGTATTTTCATCATCCACCACCACTGCATCCATGAATTTACTCATAGCCACAGTAATAGCAAGTTGGTACTTAGCATGGGTTGGACTAGAAAGCTCAGAGATCCGACCACGAACTCCTGGATATAGACGTTTGAGAGAATCGAGTGCTTCAGACAACTTACGATCCCGCTCATTCTCATGTCGGTCAGCTTTCAATTCACGAAGTTGGTTCTCTATTTCGCCTATGTTAGACTTCAAATTCTCATACTTGTGCCTGAAACACCAGCGACATCAGCTCACAATACAGATACTCACCTTTTTCATACAGGAGTGGAATTTTAAGGTAACGTAATATTAAACAAAACAGACCTAAGTATAGAAAAGCTAATGGCAATCATGTAATGATGAAGAAATAATTAATTTGATAAACAATTCACCATCTGAAGAATCCAACAGGCACATGCAGATACATAGATACATGCTGACATTAGCTAGGCTAGAAGAAGTAAGTTTGAAGGGAGGTTATGTGCAGGAACTATAATTGGATTTGCACACAAGGATCTATACCACAGCTAGGTCTACACCTGTTTCACCTAGTTCATGAATAATGACACCAACCTCGCATAAAGGGAAGTAGAACATTCCTAATAATTTATGAAATGAGGGCCTAAGAAGCTTATCACATTCCACCACCACAGAACCTCAATGCGTTGAAATGAATGAAGGATCAAATGTGGCATTCATGATTTGTAGTAACAACAATTCTGAACCTTCTCTCTATATCCTGGTCATACTGCTCGGTTAAGCAAATAGTCGGCCATCAACTGGAGGAAACATATACTGCCACAGGAACTTTGAATTGATAAAAATTCCTCAACATCAAGTTATGTGAGTCTTGTGAGATGCATCTCTGGACCTTTGACAATATTTCTACGAAAGGACTAGAAATTTTGATGCAATTAAGCAAATACGGATAAGATATATGACCTGGAATCCCGATGTCTATCTTGCATCAAACGCAATTCCTTTTTCTCATCCTCGTGTTTTGCAATATCGTCAGCAATCTTTTTAAGCCTTGAACGCATTTGCTCCTCCTGTGTATCCAAATCCTGCTTCCTGTTTCTCAACTGTTGGAGATTTTCTTCAAAATTCTTTTGAGCTTCCATGTCAGTATGTTGTTGCCTATCCAAAACTTCTTTTTCATCCCGTAGCTTCACAGTTTTTGTACCAGCATCTTCTTTACTGCAAAATGTGATTTATAAATTGTTAATTTTTGAAAGAACACAAAGATAGAGTTCCCTTTCTGTCAGGAAAGGAAGAACCGAAAGATGGATCACCAAAGAAAGAGTTTCCTTATGATTAGGAAACTCAAACCAAAGCTAAAAGATTGTTTCCTTTGATCAGGAAACCTAAAGATGTGGAGGAGGAAAGGAAACTAAAGAGTTAATCCATTCCAGCTCAATATTTTCAGTTACATACATCTCATATTTATAGACATAATTGGTGTACATTATGAGTACACGTTACAGTCCAAAACTCATAAAAGAACTCTCCAGAATTTTAGAATTCTCTAGAATTTTTTTCTGCAACTTTCTAGATCAGTCGTCAACTTTAACCCTGCAATAGGATCAACCCAACTCCAACATAAATAACATATGATGTAGACAAAGTAGAAGAATTTGAGCTTACAGCACAACGATTAATGAAAATGGGCAAAAAGGCGCTAGTTTAAGTCTTCATTCTTAATCCATGCTTTTCAAGTATTCAAATTGGTTCACAATTTTATACAGCCCGTAGAAGGATGTGGTTGATTTAAAGAGTTCAACACCTAGTCCAATGTACCCATACATGTTGCTAGGATATCACTGTAAGAATAAAAAAAAATGAAGAATTAGACCCAGTAGAACAGATTTGTGATTTTATCTCGTCTCAAGAAATGCACAGAAATACCAGAATATGAATGTGCATTAAATTCATTGGTTAGCTTCTCTCCCAATTTAATGCCTATTAAAAGTTTTAGTCAGTGTATACATTGAACTTACATATGCTGTAGAGTTTTTTTCTAAAGAAAATTTTTTCGACAAATCAAGAGAGATTGAGAACATCAGTCACCAGACATTCTTACTATGCGAAGAAATTAGAAAAATAATCGAGCATATATGCTAGCTTGGAGATGCTGGGTGGGTGTCAACATACGCAATTGAAATCCAATAAAAACAATAACAACAGATTGTATAATTGTAATTCAAGCTCCATGATTATCTATTTTAAAAATTCTAGTTGCAAAAATATACAAACTATAATCCATGTAAAATAAGTGAGCATGTAAGTCACTGAATTACACTCGACTACTAAAACTGAGGATCAAGGAATTTAATTGCATGGCTCTTCTCATGAAGTTTGCAGGACAAAGAAAAAGGATTCAGACATCAAAGAGCTCCTTGTTCTAATAATCAAGTTACGCACAAAATTCTAAGCATTAGACATTCTAGAAAAAAGCAGAGAAAAGAGTATAGCAATGATCGTCAGAAAAATCAGCTGTCATTTGAGGAAGGGCCTGTATCTGAGACTCAAAACAAGTATAACCAGCAGAAGTGCACTTTAAACTTGTAAAAAAAAAATGCAAAATGAAGATGAATAACAAAGATACACTTACATTCGAAAGTATTCATTCATTTGACTCTCTTTCACGATATTGAATCCACCGCTAGCACCCTTACTCTTTTCTGTGATATCTTTCACTTTTGCAGTCAGATCATCTATTCCTCTTTGTAACTCTTCTAACTCGCCCGAATGTTTCCTTTTCTCTTCTATTTTCCTAGCAAGCTCCACGCGAGTACTCTTTATTTTTGCATTTATACGAGACATTTCTTCATTAAATTTCAGAAGCTCAGGTTGCTGCAAGCAATAAACAATATAAACCACTCTTCTAGGGGGAAAGCAATTAGTGGATCAGCAAACAAATAGGTCCAGACATGAAGTAACAATTGCTGATTACAAAGGGAAAATTGAAAGAAATTTAACACAGGTAGTAAATGCAGTGAATTTGAGTCATTACTATACCGACGTTCTTGAGATGTTCTATACGATTGTTCATGCTCAGTCACCCAAAGAAACTGTACTTTGTATTTGCAATACATACAAAATAATAGTGAACCGTCATCCTAACTATTTAAGACACCAAATTTGCAAAGGGCAGAGGGGAGAGAAGCAAAGATTAGAAGCGAAAGCTCTCGACAACACCAAACCATATGCACGTTAGAGATCAAGAACACCAGTGTATATGCCCTAGATATTTCTCACAATCCATCCCCATATTCCTCCCACCCTCTTTCACCTACCAGATAACCATCAGGAATCCCATACTATATATATGGAGTCAGTACTGTTAGTTAACTCTGCGTGCATCTTAAATCGATGATTTGTTCGCCTTGTATCCTAATCACACCTGCAAGAATTCACACTATGAACACCACCGAACGTTTTCCCATGTGCACTCGCATGGATGAGTATGTATTGTTGAATGTATGTGTGCCAGTGCTTGGGGGATTAGGGCATCAGTTCACGCATGTGTTCAAACCTCAATGAACATTGCCTATAAAAAAAACTCTAGAAAAACATAAATGCCTCTGGAACAGCACAGAAAGATAAAGAAACTCACATTCTTGTCAAGTTTAATGCTTTCCTCTGATATATGCTTCTCACACTGCATAATCTCCTTCAAATGCTTTTCTTGTTCTTTCCTCCTCTTCCATACTTCATTATTTAACTTTTCTAACTCTCCCATAACACTTTCACGTTTCTTCTTGTCCGCATCAAGCTCATGGATCAATGTTGTAATATCGTTATGCATTGTGTACAGTAGCCACAGGGACTGATCTTTTTTCAGAGATTTCTGCACGAAAAAAGGTGAAATAGACAAGCAATTCATCCCATAAGAACCAACGGAATCACTTGATAACAGAACCAAAAGAACCACAATGCACAGAGATCACGGGAGAGACCAGAATTAAGAACAGACATAGAAGATAGATACCAGCTGATCCCGCAAGCGAAGGTCCTTTTCTGCTTCTTCCTTCTGCTCTTTCTTTTGTTTCCTCTCCATTACAATTGTTCTCTTCCTCTGATACACAAGAGCCGATTTTTCTTCAGCAGCAGCCTTTTTCTCTTCCAAATCCTCATATTGTCTCTTAAGCTCATCGGACCCAGAAATCTGTTCAAACATCGCTGTCAATTCCTTGGGATTTTTAGACGCAATAGACTCCACATCACCCTGCATTGCGTAAACACTGCATTAATCAAAAGTTGTTACATATAGAGCAACAACACAAGTCATTGCAAAAATGCAACACCAAATTGAAACCCAAAAGCAACTAAGGGATGTGCATGGAAAAAGAATTGGACCAACCTGAAAGACCAAGAAATTCCTTGCCTTAACAAGGATCCCCAGAGACCGCAACCGCTCATTATACTCGTCCCAATTAACAACCCTGTCGTCGATTCGGTACTCGCTGCCGCCGGTGCTGGAGATGGAGCGGGTGAACTTGAGCTCCGACCTGTTGGCGAGCAGGTAGACAAGACGCACATAGGCCCTACGCCCTTTTTGTTCCTTCTCCCTGCTGTCGGTCGTCGTGGCGTAGATGAGGTCCTTGAGCTGGGTCCCACGGAGATGGCCGGTGCGGACGCCGAGGACGAAGCTGATCGCGTCCATGAGGTTGGATTTCCCGGCGCCGTTGGGACCGATAATGGCGGTGAAGTCCTTGAACGGGCCAATGATCTGTTCCCCCTTGTAGGATTTGAAGTTCTCCATCTCTAATCTGTGAATTCTGCCCGGAGAGTGAATCGACGGCATGGTGACGTGTTAGGGTTTCGCGCGCTGGAAGTAGTACGTAGTTAGGGTTTGTTAATACAGTGTCTTTAAAATACCATATTTTGACACCTTTTTTTTTTATTATTGGTTGCTATAGCATTGGAAGCTTAGGTTTAGGTTTACAGGAAGGCAAAGGTTCTGTCAGAAACATCCATTTCTCTGATCTAAACTTTCAACGGAGTGGAGAATCCAATAATTATTGCAGATCAGCACTATGGTAATGATGAAGCTACAGACTTGAAGGTAGGACGCAGCTTTACATATCTGAAAATGTTTATATGTATATACCCACATTGCATATATATATATATATATATATATAGTTGTTCTGATTCTGAAATGGGTTTTTTTTTTTTTTGGGTATTTTGTGGTTGAAAGCCGGCCGGAGTATCAGTGGGGTGACCTATTCCTAGGGCACGAGGAACATCAAAGACATGCACCGGTGGCTATTAATCTTAACTGCAGCAGCAGTGTTGCTTGCACCGACATCACAGTGGATACTATTGAACTTTCACCGGCAGCTAAAGCTCGGAAAATAAGCTCTTTCTGCAACAATGCTCGTGGTGCTGCAATTGGTGCCGTGGATCCCAAGATAGCCACATTTAGGGTTTTTTTTATTAGGGGATAAGGATTAAGGCTCTAGCTAGCTAGCTAGGTTAAGAAGTATATAGAAGAAAGTAGGAGGGGTCCCAAATAATTGAGCCATTACTCATCGGCTCTTTCTTGTTGTTTTATGTTAATCAGTTTGTTATTAGCAATTAATAAAATTATTTTTTAATTATGTTGCACCGAGCCAAACAAACAACCATGAACTTTCCATGCAACATCGTAGTATCAAACCACCAGGGTTTTTTTTTTTTTTTGTCGGAAGAGTAAATAGCATTCATTAATTCCTTAACGCAGATCGTTAGGTTTAAGACTTAAGTTTTCCCGTGTTTCTCATATATAGTTCACTGTTGTTGATTAGCGAAACAAAATTGCGGGGCTTCAATGTGACTTTTATCGCTAGGTCGCCGTCGTCTATCTCTATCCGAACTCATAAGACTGAATACGGAGTGTTCGCTTATTAGAAATCACCTTGGGGGTTGGTTGGTGGGGTTCTCTGCTTCTCTTGGCAATATTGGTAGTCTTGCTGCTGAGTTGAATCAAGAGAATTTTGAATCATATCTTTCGATTTTTGTTCATCCTTCGCTCTAATAAGATCTCGGGATTTGCAGCAATAACTTGGTATATCCACTATGCGGCCATTAACTAGAATATGCCTATGGTTAACGAATTGCTATGAGGCAGGGGTTGATGCTTGCTTGGGAGCATGGGTATCGGTCTGTTCGCTTGGAAAGTGACTCTCAGGTAGCAGTTGGTTTTGTTCTTCTTTGGTGCATGCCACTTTTTCATATCATATCTTCAGGGAGGCGAACTTCTGTGCAGACTTTCTTGCCAAGCTGCAGGTGGCGCATCAAGTGGAGTCTCTACGCGCACTACAACAAATTCAATTATAGGAGACATTTTTTGTGATGACGTTCTGGAATTCGTCTCCTAAAATGGTTTTCTGGTGACGAAAAAAGGATAATATGTCACCGATGTAAAACGTTTTGGTGATAAGGACAATTCATCGCAAGTAATTGACATTTTGTCCCCAAAAATATTATTTGGTGACAAGAATCAAAATCGTCACCCTATTTCGTCACTAATAAATTGGAGCCAAATTTTATAGTGTCAAGACATGGAGAGAAAAATTTTAGTGACGAATAGAATTACTTAATCTACGAATTATAACACGTCACCAATAATTGGATTATAGATGACGCAATTATTGCATCATTATACAATAACAACCATGATGGTTAAAATATTTTCGTTAATTTTCTATCAATTTTGGCATAAGTGACATTTTCTTGATGACATTTCCTATTGAAAGAATGGTGACATTTTCTTGATGATGTTTCCAAAATTCACTTGTTGGAGAAAATTTTTTTTTTGAAAGATAGGTGACATTTTCTTAATGACGTTTCCAAAATCCATCTCCCAAAAGCATTTTGGAGACCATAAGACAAAGTATGTCACCAATGTGTTTCAATTTTATGGTGTAAGTATTATTATCACAAATAGTTATAATTTTGTCTTCAAACATTCTATTCGGCGACAAAATTATAATTGTCACATAAATTCGTCACTTAAAATTTGGAGCCAAAAAGTTTTGGTGCAAGAAAATGGAGGGAAACATTTAATGACGAAAAAGAATATAACGTCTACGAAATATAAAATATCACCAATAAACGTCGAATTAGCTAATTTTTCTATGACGGAAACAAAAACTATGTAAAGGTAAATAAGTTTACGATTTCTCTATGGGTAATAGATTTACTGTATAATTTAATATGAAAAGGCAATAATAATATAGTAACATCAACTATTTTAATTAACGTATACAATAATTTTATTAAATTTTTCTAATATAACAACTAACTAGAAAATAAATCTCTG